>DWNY01000660.1:0-15116 GCA_018250635.1 Telegonus apastus | reverse complement strand
ATATTAGTCAGTCAGGATTACCCACCAAAACCTTGTTGGAAATATCTGGTAAATAATACATATAAAGATATATGTATTATTTACCAGAGTTTATTGAATCCTTAAAAATACGATATAGGTATCTTACAGAACATCATCCCAAGGCGATGCTATGTTGGCTTCTGGCCGAGAACTGAACCCAAGTCCTTTTTGTAGCAGAAGGTATGCTGAATACTGCATGTATCGTTGAGCACCTTGTGCGATCCCTCCAGTCCCTCCACGGAGTCAAAATGCTGTTGTGACGTCGATATGTATCTGTACGTAGGTACTTTAATTTTCTTGCTATGATGTAAAAGCACAGTACGAGTCATAATCATAGGCATGGTACAATGCAAGAGAACCCGAAATGAAAGGCAGTGTCATACAAACTACATCATATTGTGTTGACTATTTCATATTTAATACAATATTAAATTTTTCAGACTCTTACGTTTGTCAAGTTATCAATATCGTGGGCGTTACACCAGTTGACTAAGGTTGCCAGTATTGGAGTTAATAAATATACTTAGTAAACTTCAATCAACCTACCTACGCAAGAATCGTTTGCAGTACCCACTCAACCCTTTAATAACAACTGGGCCCCTCGTTCCCAAAGCACACAAAACATAAACAATGTTCAATCGCTAAGAAATTCAATTTTATTGTTGTTCCGACAAAGTTCAAAACGCAATGTAGGTTCTCCAATAATGTCTTTGGCGTTGCCCCGTTAAATGACCCTTGCAAAACTGAAATGTAATTGAGCAGTTTGTCCTGTGCCATTTTTATCGATATAACATTTCCTCTCTGTAAAAAGCATACCTAACTAAAGTATCTCTCTTTTCGCATACTGAGCGATTGGACAAAGGTAAGGAGCTCTTCCTTCTTTTATTATTTGTTGGAGACGCGCTCGCACTCACAGGCCTGCAACTCTATGATATTAAAACGTTTGTGTTAATAGGTAAGTAAACTTAAATATCCATATTCAGAGATTTCATATAAATCTCTGTCTCTGTCTCAGACTCAATAATTATAAATTTCAATCTCCTTTTTACTAACTTTCCTATAATTTTTAAGCGCGAGCACAAGTTAGTGTAATGTTTTTTCTTTGTTTATATTTGTACACAAGTTTTTATGTTCCACTTGTCCCGATATTTGTAATCAAATCTAGCAATTTGAATTTTCATCCTGAATTTGAGCTGAAAATTTGCATACATGTGTAAATCGGTTGACAATGCAAAATTATTATGATATAGATGTGATGATGGAACCGGAAGGTGGCCATATAAACTCGTTAGTTAAACAGTACAACCCTCTCGAGTTTGGAGTTGTTTCATAGGTCTTGACGACTTCTTTGTTGCTAAATGGTAACCAGGATCTGATGATTAGGCTGAAGGATGGCCACAGGAACTCGGTAATTATACAGAATTCCTTCGATTTTGGGCTCGTTTGATTCGTCTAAAAACGAGTAGATAGAGACAAAACTAAAAATTTGAAAATAAATTTAGTAAGTACTTAAAAAAAACATTGTTTTAAAAGACAACTTTTTATTTGAAATAAAAAGAAAATAATAATTTAATATATTCTATTAGGCAAATGACTTTAAAAGCTTGTAGCGTGGGAAAAGGGTATTTTGTGTAACTTCTTGAGCGGTTCAAACTTTTTAAATCATTTACGGTACTAGAATATTTTAAATTTATTTTAAATAATTTTAAAGGACATAAATCTTAAGCACGACCCTTGCATAAAATTATAATTTTCTTTTTAGTTCTAATGAAACGTTGGTTTTAAAAAATATTTTTTATACAAATTTATTTTCGGGAATGTTTCTTGATGAATGAATGTTGTTGAATGAATCTTTTTTTTAAGTAACAAAACGAATTTATTTTTTTTACCTCAGGACTTGGTTATCAAATTTTAGCACGTTAACATAGGCACAGTACTGCTCAAAAGATGTGGAGGCCTTGCGCTATTATTTCGTAGCGTTTGCGCTATTAAGTAGTGTAGAATAAATATGCTACGAAAATTTGTTCTGTAATTAATCAAGTCTCTGTAGATAACTCGCATAAAGAATGAAAGAAATAAAATTACTGTGATGGTATCAAAAATTGGATTTATATTCTCATTTTGCTGTATACGTTAATGTCATTAACAATTTGCCAGGTTACAGAGTTGGCCGCACAGCCAGTATCAAGCATAACATGTACTTTTATAACAATGATACATTTTTTTTCAGACCTAGTATTCTAACTTACACATACTACCTACCTACCTACGAAGATATACAGGTAAAGCTAATTTATCTACAATCATCAATAAGTTATATACAGATAACAATACAGAATAGTTTATATACACCTACATTTCGATAAGACTTATCTGTAACCTGAGAAACTCTGATTTTTTCTACATTCGGGGCAGTACCATTTGCCTTTAGGCGGTACCATGATACCGACACACTCGAAGTGGAACCACTCGATTGTGCAGCCCTCGGCATCGCACGCTATCATCTCCGACACCTCGTCGTACGGACAACGGCAATAGCAGTACACACTCTCGCCCTCACGCGCCTGCCGCACTGCAGGTCGCTGGAACGGGTACGGCAGACTCGATGTCCCGGAATTCAAATACGTGGGAGGTGGGACCGGGTAGGAGCTCTGCATGCTGTTCGATTGGTATATTTCCAGATTACCTTCGCCGCTAGAGTCCGAATCGCTAGATTCCATAGACTCGGTGTTCATTAATATGCGCGGAGGTTCCGGATCCGGTATGGGCGTTGTCAACCTGATAGGCTCCGTGTAATTATATAATCTCTGCGGTATTACGGTCGAAGGTACCTCCTTTTTGGGTTTGTGCGTAACTGGGGAAGGTAAATCCTCTTTTCGCCATTCCAGCTTTGGAGGCAATTGTGGTTTCAGGGCCGCTGTTACATTTGGCGGTGTTTCCTCGTCGCTGGAGTAGCCGTAAAATTTATTAGGTACCCGCCTTCTCTTTGACGCTCTTTTATTTTCTGCTGATGTCATAGGAGTATTGGTATTAATGACCGGTACAACAGGTTTTGGTGTCTCAGGTATTTGTACTGTATTGGATTGCAAGGATATAGTGATTTTATTCGGTGCCAGCGGCGGGGGTGTTTCCACTTCTGATTTAGCAATCACTTCCTTAGGAATGTTAATTTTAATAGGTCCATGTTTCTTAGAACTCTTAGATTTCTTTTTCTTTTTGCTCTTTTTCTTACCACTACTCGTTTTCTCTTTTATTTCAGGCTCTTCCTCTTTTGGTTCCTTTATTTCCTGTTCTTGTTCAGCCTTGATGGGTGTGGCGCTGCGACTCACTTCTTCCGATACAGAACCGCCGTCAGAAGGCGCTACTGACGCCAACATCATCAACTGGTTTTTCTTCTCATTATGTAGTTTATTGGCGATTTGTTGAGGATTCTTGTCATAAAATTCTTCATCTGTCTCACTTTCTTCTGTATCTAAATCGGTTTCGGCAATAAGTGGCTCGGGCTTTTCAGGTACTAATACGGGAGTCTCAGACATTCCCATCACGTCAACATTAGAGCCATTACTAATTCTCCTCTTAGGTACAGACTTTTTCTGTTTGCTCTTTTTCTTTTCAATATTTGAATCATCTGAAGAATCTGAGTCGGATGAGCTGGATGATGAGGAAGCACTGCTCGATGAACAGCTACAATTTGACCCACATGAACAACTCGTATCACTATCACTGCTACTACTACTACTAGATGACAGATCACCATGTCTTTTTTTCGGAGATTTCTTACTTTTCTTTTTATCTAAGCTAAACATATCATCATCACCATTTAGGTCAGTCGGTACTAAACAATAGTCATGATCGGACTCGCACACATGTTTCCTAATAGGAACTAATGGTGGTGTTTTCTCTTTTTGCTTTTCAACTTTCGCTTGATATTTCTTAAAATTATCCCATATTTCTAAAACTTGCTGTTCATCCGGCTTTTCGTCATCTGCAAGCTCTACTATTTCATTTTCTATTTTAGTTAGTGGCATTTCGATCGGTTTGGTTTCACTAGAATCCTTAGTGTCATCTAAAACTACTTTCATTTCTTCATCGTCTTCACTAGTTTTTTCTAGCAATTTCTCATCTTTAATTGAGTTAGGCGCGCCACCATCAGATTCATCACTACTGTCACTTTCCGACAAATTCAATGTAGGCAAATTGATATCTAGCAGAAGAGCATCTTTGTCTTTTAGCTTTTTCTTTTTTGATTTCTTAGATGTTGGCTCAGCTTCAGCCTCATTTTTTTCTTCAGAAGATCCAGCTTCCTCTTTAGGCTTATCATCAACTAAATCAATAACCGCTATAGACTCTTTTGTTTCTTCTGATAAATTTCCATTTGTTACAGTTAATGGTTCTTCCTTGACATCAACTGACAATTTCTTTTGATGTTCTTCCACATGTTTATTTAAGAGCTTTTTAGATACAAATTTTTCTGTACAGCCTTCTTCAGTACATACATGAGGATATTCTTCAGAATGAAACCTTTTATGTACTTTTAAATATACCGCCCGCGTAAATTGTAAATTACATTCGTCACAATTAAATATCGCCGGAGGTATGCAGAAATGATAAACATGCGGCCACTTCTTTTGCAAACATCTCTTACATAGCACGCTCTCAGTGCCATGCTTCCAAAACAGGTGGTTAGTTATATCTAGCTTATTTCTATATGAAATACCACAGCGGTAACATAAGTGATGTAACTTATGCTTCCAGACATGGTTAGACAAACGTGCCTGACTTTGGCAAAATTCTAAACATACATCACAGGTATGGTGTCTCTTCCTAAGATGGACCATTAATCTAAATGATGATGATATAGTGTCTATATTACAAAAACAACATCTAAACTTAGTTTCAAGATCAGAATCATATGTTCCAGGGCACAAATGACATAGCAACTCACTATACGAATAAAAGTTATTTTTACACATAACACACAATAGGATTGTTTTCTGGTGCATTTTACGATTATGTAAATAGAGATCCTTGTGAATAGCAGTTTTGAAATAACACTGAAAACATTCAAAAATATGACTATAATGTACATCTTCACACTTATCAACACTATCATAAGTCTCCAAGTTTATATAGATTGAAGACATCTCCTCCGCTCCTGCTTTCACTTTAGCTGTAATAGTTTCCGGCATTAACTCTTCTGCAGTTATGCTATTTACCGTCGCCGAAAATCTATGCTCTTCTACCATGTGAAGAGCCAGCTGTTCACAGTTCACAGCTATCTTCCTGACATGATTGCAATAAATGCAATTAAAAACTGTCGAGGCCAAAAAGACTTTTAGTAAGTCCTTTAAAGGATATTTATCAATAGGTCTGTCTAATGTCAGCTCAGTTATGGGAATATCACAATCATCAGCTATGCCTGGGTCTTCAACATTTAATTCAGCCGATGTGTCTTGTTCAGGTGGTTCAGTCTTTAATTCTAGCTTAAGGTCTATAGTCTCTTCTGGTGTTTGTACTTTTTCCTCTAGTTCAAGATCAGTTTCTTGTTCATGCTCTATTTTCATCTCTTCTACCTCTCTGGTTGGTACTTGACATGGCAATGATGGCTGTGGTAGCTGCTCCGGAATAGCTTCTTCTTTGCTAATATCTGTCTCATCAACAGTAGTATCAGGTTTATGGTCCTCGACAGTCAACTTATCACTGACGTCACTGTCAGATGAATAATCGCTGGAGGAATCTTTATCTAAGAATTCTTTAGGAACTCTTACGGTTAATTTTGGAACCCTATTCAAAGTGTTCACCTCCTCTAATTTATTATCATATATTGTTGTTTTGATTGTATTTTCAGGTTTAGTTTCAGGAGGTTTAGGCTCAGTTTCATGGTTATTATTCATTAATGTTTTTAATGTTGTTTCTTTATTATTTTCAAATATAGTTGTTTTCACAAATGGACTGTCTGCTTTATCACAAATTGTAATTTTTATTGAGGGTTTTGGTTGTAGAACTGGTTCTGCTGGAGATTTTTCATACCTCTTAGGAGGTCGTCTTGTGCGTGTTGGTGGCTTGTTGGCATACTGTTGACCAATAGTTGGGTCTACTGTAGAGTTTATAATAACTGGAGAGTTTGCATTATTCAAACTTAGTTTCAACTTGATCCCACCCTCTTTTTCTGCAGGTTGGCTGGGTGGTTCTTCAGACTTTATAGGCAAACTCACCCTTGGCGGTGAAAGGTTATCAGGTTCTGGTGAATCACTTTCATCTGACTGATCTATGCTATCATCTCCATTTGGTAGGCAAGGTATACTTTGATTCATATGATGCACTGGACTTCGATGGATTCTTGATTGACTTGAATTGTCTAGCTCCACAGCCACATCCAAAATTCTAGATGCACTACTTTGTGTGCTACTTGATGCATTAGAATGTTCTGAGATCATACTTAAATCACAATTAGGTTCAAAATTGGGTGTGGTTATCGTAGACTTTTGCAATTGCAACACATGGGCCTCACTTTTAACATCACACAAGTCTTTTTTGTCACTAACAGTCCTAGATATGATATCTTTAGGCATTGTGGGGCCATTAATTGTTTGATCACTTGCACTTTTCACACTTTTCACATTGTTAGGTTTAGCGGTATTCTTACTGACAAGCATTGGGACAGGTTTAGGCTTCACATTGTTGCAGTCATGATTGAAAAAATCATCCTGCTCACTGCAGATCTCTTCGCAAGCACAGCACATTAGATACAGGGTTCCATTGTAAACTTTACAGAACTCCTCCTTACTTGAATAATCAAATTCCTGTACATTGTGTTTATTTGTAAGATGTGATGATAGTTTTTCAGCTTTTGAAAACATTCCTAAGCAGAAGAGACATATATGCCTATTATGAACTTCCCTCATATGAAGGAAAAGGTTCCAATTCTCATAATAGGTGCCACAAGCCGAGCAGAGGTATACCTTGCGTGTGACCCTGGATGGTCCACTGCCACTATCTGAACTAGGCGTTGCCTCTGGACTTAGTGCGGGTTCCCTCGCTTGGGCTCGACATACAAGTTGGTGCTCTTTTAACATTGCCAGGGTCTTAAATGACATGGAACAACATTTTCGACACTTGAATTTCACCATGGGCTGTAGCCCTAGACTCTGAGCGTACTCCTTCAATTGGGCTCCTTTTTCAACTTTACCCTTTTTAAATTGCTGTAATTGGCTTTTAGGTACAAGTCTGGGGACGGGCTTGTCTTGCTCATTGTCCAAGTGTACAGGCGCATTGTGAAATTGGTTTCGGTCCACTCGTTTAGGGATTAGCTTTGGAACTCTCGGGGCTGTACTTTTGTTTGCACTGGGTTCACTGGGTCTGTTCACAAAGGGTTTTTTCCTTTTACACGAACTGTTGTACGGGAGGGAAGTGTCGACGAAGGGCCGTTTGCCGAGGTGTATGCGTAGCGGATTGATGCGCTTCCGGAACTTTTCCTCTAACGTCTCAGCGCTCGGCCGCCGCTCACGCGCGCTGTCGCCGGGACTGGAGGGCTCGCCCGCGAAATCGTGTCCGTTCGGCGTTAACTTCACGGGCCGGTCACCGTGCAAATTCGTCAACGAACCAGATGAGTTTTTATCGTCCTTCGCATTGGGTACATTACCATCTTCCATAGTTTTCTGAAAAGCAAAACACGTGCTTAGTTTGACTGCTGAGAAACAAAAGACGTTCAAACAAGAGGAAATCGAAACTGTGATTCGAATTACGATAACAACAATGCATGATATCGACTGTACCTCTAAAATCGTACGTCCAGTACGAGTACAACAATAAAGATTCGTTTCCATGCATCCGTTTGGGTAGAGCGCTCCTTACATCTGGCCTAATAGGAGGCAGCCGCGGGCTGGTCATTCCCGTAAAATGGCGTCACTTCGCACTGCGAGGATTGGTGATATCAGATGCGTTGCACCACTTTTGTATTACACTTATCACAGTAAATATACATTTTTCAGCTGTAAAAAAAATCACTTATGCACAAACAAATCACAATATGCTCGGCGAGCTGTTTATTTCCAAACACATTATCGAAAATCGCAGCGCGTTGAGAAGCTAATTCATGTACCATAGACTGAATTTTTGTTTTTTTCGGTTACTTTTTTAATGCAAGAGATGTCCTACATAATGTGAAACACGTGGTTATTGTCATAGACAATTGCGAATTTTAATAAAATTCTAATTATTTTCCTTAAAATAGCACATAAATACAACATATTATTGTTATATAAACATTAACAAATGTTTTCATTTATTTATTTATTGTTAAAAAAGTTCAGTTTATAGACAATACGCAATTTTTGCTAGGGATGTGCCACTTATTTTAATCATACATAAAATGGTTATAGTTTTATTGTTTAATAAGTAAATAAAACATTTGATTACGATCAATATAAAATTAAATAACCTTGTAGTAAATATTAATTGTGTGAATAAAATGAAGTAAAAAAAATTACTATCAATTATTAATCTGTGCTATCTATGCCGCAATTTTAAGAAATAAGCAATATTATCTGTTACTGTTAGAGTTGACTTCGTCTTCGCCAAGGGAAGGACAGTTTTATTTTCTATTTCTGTTACTTTCTTTCATAATTTTTGTTTCTTTACGAATGTTTTAGTAGACAATGCCTATGCAAGATGATGTCTGATCAGTTTAGAAAAGTAGAACCATATTCACCAAAGTCCTCGCCGCGAGGAGCGAGGTCGCCAGTCGTATCTCGCCAGGATTCGTCTGGAACTCTCAAAACTACCATCTCCCTCGGCAAAAACCCTGCAATAGTACACAGTGGACCTTTCTATTTGATGAAAGAACCTCCAGGTAAGCTAACTACAACATAAACTGTAGCTATACATTATTTTTGCGACAGTCAGAAAGTAAAGAAATAATTAGCACTAAAATCACATAAAGTAATATTCATACACTGTACGACGCATCCTGTTCCCATTAAATCTTTTCTAATAGTAGTAAATATGCCCTTATAACTCAAAATAAATTTCTTTTTTTATTTGACTAAATTAAAATTCTTAATTTTAGGAGAATGTGAACTCACGGGTGCTACAAATTTGATGGCGTATTATGGGCTGGAACATTCGTATAGTAAATTCAATGGAAAAAAGCTAAAAGAGTCTCTGTCATCATTTTTGCCTAATCTACCGGGCATTGTGGATGGTCCTGGTCAAGAAGACAACAGTACCTTGGGTTCGGTGATAGCGAAGCGACCTATAGGAGGCAAGGAGCTGTTGCCACTGACCAGTGCTCAGCTGGCAGGTTTCCGACTGCACCCTGGCCCCCTGCCGGAGCAGTACCGCTATGTTAGTGCCACTCCTCCCAAGAGACATAAGAGCAAACATAAGAAACACAAGCACAAAGATGGTGCCCCCCCTGGGCAGGACACTCCTCTGCAAGGTATGGTGTTTGTCACTGTTTTGTGTACTTTACTTTCTGTGTAACTACTTTTGGGAAGTAATACCCATGCTAAGTACATGTTTTTTTTTTATAAATGCAGAAATTTACTTGATAAGTATCATATCTGTTTCCTAAACAATGTAGCTAATATTGATATTATATTACAGATTCATCAAATTCAGAGCCATATTCTCATATGGGCCCTAAACACAAAAAGCAGAAGAAACATGACGATGACAAGGAGCGCAAGAAGAGGAAAAAGGAGAAGAAACGGAAAAAACAAAAGCACAGTCCTGAGCACGCCGGCCTCACACCCAGCCAGCACCCCGTGCCCTGAGCTAGACAATGTTACTTGTAGCTTGTAAGGTTAATTTAATTGGGATGCGTTTATACTGCAAAGATTTGTTTATCAACAACATGTAGGTACATTATGATTTTATGGTTAGGTCAATTAATTACTATTGCGTGAGTGATTGGGACTACTGTCTTAGCCTTATTGAGTAATGGCTTTGCAGCTTAGACATCCAATTTGATTTTTCAGTAATTTATAAGCTGCACTTATCCAGAGTATGTGAAAAATATGTCTGTAGTTGATTTTTTACATGTCTGTTAAGATAACACAAATATCAAATGGTCACCAAGCTTTTTTTGATATGGTACCTAAAGGCTCGAGTGATAGTAAAAACTAGACACTGAGCATAAATCTTTTTAGTTGCCTATAGAAGGAGGATTTATTTAGTGCCCATTTATATTATGTTGAAGATACAAATCTTGTTCATTTAATTATTAGAATGGAGTTTCATTATTTGTTAAAAGAAAATATTTTGCATTATTTTGTTCCCAGTTGCTCCACATGGTTAATATTTTTAGTAAAAATGGCAAAGAGGCACCATCCTTCTCTATTAGAATAAAGTACATGAGTGCCGACACCTCTACAGCTATTAAAAATTATTACATCTCTGATCTAACCTTAGGGCAACTAATCCACACTGTATATTATCTCTTTTCTGTCTACTTCACATCTTTTCCTGTGGATGTAGGATTAAACAAAAGAAGTTAGGCTATAAAATTTAATTATGAATTCAGAGATTCTTAAGCCAGTTTCAGATTTGAACTACATATACTACACTACATATAAAGACAGGCACTGGATAAGTAACCAAAAATCATAAAACAATTGATTTGAATATTTATTTGTTGTAAACATATCTTAAGGGTTATTTTAAACGCAACCTGATATTGGGCCCAAAGAAAAGAAATGTAATTTATTTCATGAACAGAACATTATAACAAAGACTCATTAAATTGCTATCACACATACACAATTACACAAACGTAATTTCATATTTTTACACTACAATCAATATTACAAATATTTATTCTACACCAACTTTGTAACTAAATTACTTTTGAAATATCTACTTCAGTTATGATATTTGCAATATTAAAACTCTGATTTAATTCCTGTAACTCTTCAGCATTTTGTGCTACAGGTACTTTATAGTATCGCATTTGCCCACCTGCATAATACTGATAAATTTACCATATACTCAGGATTACAGGGTTACAACTAATATATATTAGCAGAAAGATTGTGTCCATACCTACCTATTTTATTAGATATCTTAAATATTAAAATGTAGATATTTGAATAGAGCTAGATAAAAGATTTCCGTCAATGCATATCTATTGGACATCGGACCACGGGTGTACATATACATACATAGATATATCATATCACATCTTTATAATATTATATGAAGCATATAAAGCACGTGTCCGTCCATTTAGTTTTACGATCCATTCCACGTGACGTCTTTATTAAAGCAAGGTGTTCGTTATTAGGGACGCTCATAAACCGGACGCCCGCTGGAGATGATCGACGTCTGGACGTCTTATCATTGACTAAGGAAAGACGTAAGACGTCGGATCGTGTACCTACTGATTTGATGAGCAAATGTCGGAATATGACACTAAGTAAAAAATTTGGTGCTAGGCAATGGATTCGTTGTTACATTGTTAGGCTTTTGATTCGATTTTTTTTTACCAGTAAAAGACATTTGGATTTAGAACAGTGAAATAGGTTTAAATTGTAAGCCATTATAACATTATATGTTTACTTTCTTGTGTACCCAATATATATTTTACATGATATTCTTCAGTTTTTTTTGTTTATACTATGAGAATGCAGGTTTGATGGTGGTAGGTATCGCTATAGTGAAATTACAAACACTAAGTTAATTTTTCTCTTTTTGGTATGGACGTGTAAAAGGTAAATCCTCATATGTGTATTTTCTTCTTATATTTCTTTGCACCTTTTCTATTAGCCCTCTATTCTAGCTATTGATATATATGTATAATGTATTGCTATTATATATAATTTCGTATACCCCTACCCTGAATCTTTTGTATTACTTACTTCCTTTAACCAACTCTGTGGTTGTCTGTAGAAGATTGCTATTTTAGCAATAAGACCGCCAGTTGTAACTTAAATTAAGTTACTATATGCTATTTTAGTTTTAATTGATGTAGAATAAATAATTATTGTATATAAATGCGTCAATTTAAGTATAAAATCATGTATACCTTAAATAGTGTGGCTTTTTTTTAGGTACAGATTTTTTGTAAGATAAGTGTCTAAAATTTCTTTAAAGGGATACTTTACATTTATATGATAAGCCCATAAAGTAAGAAGCCTTTATCATCCGTATAAAACACTGTATCCGTAGGATTTTTATCTAAATATGCAAAATACCGCAAACCAATACACAGCAAAGATAAATAGGTAGATACTCATAGCAAGTTTTTCATCATACCGTAATTTATATTTTGCGACGTCCTCTCTTTTTATATGGCCAGGTCCTTTATTTTTAAAGCATCCAGGGCCGCACTCGGGACAAGTTGGAATAATAAATGCGGACAGGGCCGGTGTGCCGAAACATATAAAGTATATAAAGTTTGACCGCCACCGGACGTTTTGTGACCACCTACAAATTTTAAAGGCTTATATGTCGCTGTTTCTAAAATGTGAAAGTTTCTTGAGTACAAACTATTGATATTACTGTGGACTGTAATTCTTATAGCGATGGCACAATCGATTCAACTATGTAAATTGAAACATTGATGTAGATTGAACGAAATTTATCATGAATTACATAGCAGATATCTAAGTATGAACGGAAATATATATAAAAGTTATAAATCCCCATTATTTTAGAAGTTTTATTATGTGTAATACTTACGTGCATTTTACAAAAAAAAATGAAATAATAACAAGAATTGACTTCTTGTAAATTTTATTTATTTATATTCTATTTATTGGTAAATTGATAATAGATCTGTTTGACAGCACCACACATAGGCCCTGTGGCGCAACGGATAACGCGTCTGACTACGGATCAGAAGATTCCAGGTTCGAATCCTGGCAGGGTCGAGTGGATATTTTTAATGCCAGTTATTTTTTTGACGACAAGGATAACTGTAATTTTTTTTCACAAAATATTTGATTTTTTTATTATCAGCAATGAAATTATGCGCAGTTTTATAAATTTTTACCAAGTTCATAGATAACATCGGTTCCATGAGGTGTCCTCACATGTGATTTTCACCGTAACGCAAGCACTACTTTACGGTAGAAATTCATATATAAACAGCTGTACCTACTTTCTTGCTTAAATATATTAGTTCCACGTTTCAACATATGTAGGTCCGTATAAAGTGGTTAAATATATACTAAGTTCAATCTTAAAGGTAGTAGAACTTTATGTCGCCCGACTCCGGCGGCACCATCGCCACACCTATTTCTGCCTTATAACAGCAGTGTTAAGCACTGCTGTATTCTGGTTTGAAAGATCACACCCCAATATATTAAGGGAGATATACCTATTCAAGGCGTGCCAACTTAGTTCTTAAGGGTAGCAACACATCTGTGGTTGACCTCAGGTAGGACTGTGATTTTATTTGGGGTTGATTACAAAGGTGCTACGCTGCATGCTATTATATATTAACCTTAGGCAGATCTGATCTTATCCAGGGTTACACATGTCTAAAACAATAAATCTTTCGCAACTTATCACCTTTCATCATAGGATATACGTATGAGAGCGATTTATTGATGATAGATACATAAATTATGAAAAATATAAGCATCATGTGAACCGACCGCTCTTGTAGCAATATTGTATCGGGGAGAAGAGTCCACGTACCGACGTGTTTGTATGAAAAATATTCCAATATCGCCCCTCCTTGTGGGTGGTACAAGGTAATCGAGATGACCGCGCGGTCACGTGATCTTGAATATACTTTGGATATGTGTGTGAATGTTTTCGGTGTTCGAATATTTTGTCTTTGATAGTTTAATAAGTGTGCGGCACCGCCATTTAGGAATGAACAATACCTACCTATTGTCTAGTTTATTATTTTGATTCTGCTTATCAAATATTTGGTCTTTGACGATGTGGTATTAGGTACCAAGAGAATTTGTGTAGTATGTCATGGCCTTTAGGTAAAACTACTGGTCTAGGTATAGGAGTATGTTCCAAATGTCCATGGGTGGAAGTGACATTCACGTAAAATTTATGTCATTAATCTTTGAAAAATTAAAAGGAAATGAGCATCTAATTCAACAGAGTAAATGATCAAACCCACACTTTAACCTCTGTAATGTAATTCATAGAAAACAAGTCATACCAGTATGGTAGGTATGTAGTAGTCAATTTCATCATACTTGCGTTTCTACTATTTATAATTAAAATATACCTAACGTCCAATTAGTTAAAGTATTATTTCAAAAGAGTGAATGACAGCACTGAGTGTGCGGAACTGCTACATTTGTTATAGAGACATAAATACATAGATATAGTGACTATTTAAATAATCTTTTTAATTTATTAAGTAAACATGTATTTTCATATCGTAGTGTTGTATACATTTACATATAAGAGTACCAAACAATCAATTGACAGAATTAGTTTCCGTATAAACATCAAGATTCTAACTGAATATCAATTTATTCAGAATCTTAGATTAAATACAAAGCAATATTGTAGGCACACTTTACTTGTTTACTCGCTGGCCACTGTCCTTTAACCTTCCAAGCAAAACATTTACAGACAGACAGATAGGATCTGAAATATGATAATGTTCATCTGCCGCCCACGGGCAAGGTGATGGCCACCGGAACAGGGGGAGGGAGGCTCGTGTCTTAATTTCCGGTCACATCTCGCAGATCTTGTGATATGCCCTTTTATTTCTGAGGTTAATCCGATGTAGTGTTTACATTGGTTTAAGTAAGGTATCTTGTTTCTTATAGAAAATGGACTTGGAAGGGGTAGTTTGTTTATGCTAGTATGTGTGGGTACAATGAATGAAAGCACATAAAACAATTCTTACAGGTGCTACGTTTACACGAAGATTTGGTAATGATATACATAGATTGGTTATCTATATTTTTTGTGATATGACGGGGCTACTTATTTGAGGCTTTCCAAGATGTCCATGAAAGGCACAACCCTCACGTAAACTGTATATTAATTTCCTATTGATATAATTAAAATATCCTAAAAAAGATGATATACTAAACTACTGAAAAATATGGAGTAAATGTATCTTCGTAGACAACGCTGGTTTATGAAGGTTTTATCAAGACTTACACATA
>DWNY01000659.1:0-15123 GCA_018250635.1 Telegonus apastus | reverse complement strand
ATAAGAGTCCTACCTGCGGTCGGCCACAGATGCTCTGAGGACTAAATTGGGACGCATCGAATAAGTATCTACCTACATATGTCACTCCTATCACACCAGACATATAAAATATCTATATATTTTTTTTATTTTATCACAACAGCTTTATAACGTAACCACAGTAAAAAGAAGACTTCAATGATATTAAACAAATTAAGATAGTGGTGTTTTCGTGTCGTGTCAAAACAAATTACAGAGGCGCGGCGCGGCAGGTGCGAAGTGGCGTCACATCTCGCCGTACAACCCTCGAGTCGAGCGCTCCTATTTTTCACCCGTGTTTAATACCTTTGCTCTGCCACTCAAATACTCATCTCTCAACCAAGTTTCTGATTAAAACTACGGGTGAAACTGCTACGCGCCGATCATGTAAAGCTGTGATGTCCATTTGAAATTGCATTTTTATGTTTTCAATAAAACCTTGCGCTTTTCTGTATGAACTTCGTACAAATACGTTCTTCATCATTAATGTACTATTTTAAACGAAAAATCAATGATTTATTAAGGGAACGTCAAAATGTTAGTTCTAGCTGAAAGACGTGAACAAGTGAACGGTTCCGAACAAAGAGCGGGTACCGCCAGCCGCCAAAACACGACAACAATAGCTAAGTAGGTACACGAGAAAACAACACAATGTACCGCATCGACACATGTCACTAATGTGTTGAAGTGTAACATATTCGTACTCTCGACGGGCGACGGCCGACCCTCTAAATATATTTATGATTACTCCTCCCTAATGGGACAACGCAATTATGTCCATCTGTCTGATTATAGCCCAGACGTCTTTGCCATTTCTCACGGAGCTACCGTAAAAATGTTTCTCATACGGGCACACAAGCTGCCTTTGTTTCCGAGCGAGACGTCGGGAACTGCGCATATTGAATCCATTAACAGAAAGACGTGAACATCTCTCCCAGAACATAAGCAAACCTTATCAGGTGGAAAATTCTTTCTCTTTATTCGTTAATGGCAGCTATTTTCCTGAGGTGTTTGGGCGGCGGGCCGGTCCCCCGCGGCCTTCTGCGATCATTCGCGAGATTGTGCTCCAATGAAACTCGTCCCGTTCATAATGGACATCCCTGATTGAATCACTCGCACTCCTTTTATGCTGGATTGATTCCGTGATCAAGATTTCCGCGAGCGTTTCCGCTCGCGTCGTGAACATCGACCGACACGGGGTTCAGTAGAGATCTGTTTACATGCCCGAAATGAGACGTAGAGTACCCACCGGTCACGGCTGGCGTTTATGCGAAGGGTCTCATTAAAAAGGGGGTAAACGAGAAGACACAAAGGGTCGCGTTTCGCGATATCCCAAACAATTAGCGTAGCCGACCGAGCATTGGACCTTTTTAACGAGTAAGTGTCTGCTAGAATAATATATTCACAAATAAGATGCGATCGCCGAATATTTGAATAAAAAACTTTCAAAAAATACGTAACACGCTGGACACGAATCTTTTCCCACAACCGAAAGGGCATATATATCAATATCGATTTATCATAAAAATATCTTGATTTGTTTATTATTTTCCTCCTTGTCCTAATAAAAAGGTTGTTTTAACAGAAACGTGATTGGTTATTTTAATTCATTCCAGTAGCACATATTGCATCGTTTCATGAGCAATAAACCCTCCGTTCCCCTCTTATTTACCCCATTCTCATTAATCTGCCTCATCAATACAACCAGAAACGGATTCGCGACAGGGTGTTTCGTTCTTAAATAATTAATAGCATTCATTACAGGAAAACCCTCCAAAATAACCCCGTGTTTGCGTCACTACCAAAGCCCTAATCAAAGCACTGCGAGCTGAATCCACTAATTACTTTGAAAATCGTCTCGAGACCGATGCTGATATTTGCCTTCGACGTCTTCACTGCGCTATTTGAAGCAGTAATAGTCTAGTATTTGAAACTCGGCTTGTCTATCGAGGAGACCGAGATTCGAACCGAAGCATGCACCTATGATCTTTCAAAGTGATGTGCGTATAAAAATAATAATTAAGCCCTATAACGATGAAGGAAACATGGTGGAGGTAAACTATACTTCTGAGAGTGCTTTAAAAAAATCTCAAAGAAAGTCCTATTGAAAACTCCACTACACAAGAACTCTTATTTAATATTATTGTATAACTTATTTATAAGAACTATTAAATACGCATACAATTTATAATTTTTATGAGATTTCATTATGTAAGTCCAACCGAAAATGTATATTTACGAAGTTGTATAATTCTAGCAACTCATACACCTTTCGTACTGTGTCAGATCATTGGCGCTCGTAAATTCCTGAATCTTGTATGAATTAAACATAAATCCTTATTTGTGAATCATTAAATATTTAATACCAAATTAATACCGTTCTCAAATGCCCTGCCATAAACTTTCACTTCTTGCGAAACACTATGAGTGACGATATTTACATAACGTTCAATCGTTAAAAGATGAACGTAATATTATGTCTTACAACTCATGTAATAAAATAACAGAGAACAAAAAAGCAGCCATTAAAAATAATTTTTAACTTTTGGTGCCGACGAAGAGTAAATAACGATTCAATAAATTTCTAATGAGAAGTGAAAGGGGTGAATCAGAGTCGTCCTCCGCCAAAGAGGACTTAAACAACCTTCAAATTAGTCTGAACAAACTCACTTCTGAAACAGGTAATGTAATTTCGAATGAAATTTTCCACACACGAAACGAACGACAAACACGGTCGTGTCTTACCCAGTCATATTTCCGACGAATAAATTATAAGCACGTAATTTTACGCGCATTAAACATGGCCCGAATGTCGCGGGCTCAGGTTGTTCGCGACTCGCTCGAGGACATCCCGATGTGGGTGAGATAATACACGAAATGAATTATAGCCGCTAACTCCCCCACGTCACGCCGAAATGATATACGCCCGGTTTCTCTCTCTGATTGAGAGAGAATTTGGCGCCTCCCGAAAAATACTGGACGGAAGTTATAATGTTCTCTCCAAGATTGGATTTATTAGCCCAATGGTAATTTTTCATGTTTGCAAACCTCCCTTCTTCAAATTTACGATCGCAGTCCGACTTTTTATCTCAGTGTGCTCAGTTATAAAGTCTTTAGGGTGCTCTTCCTTGAAATCGACTGACTTAACATTCAAGGAACGTTAACTTATCCGCAAGAACAAGTGTTTTGAACGAAGTAGACGCGTTTACACGCTGAACTGGACACTTTGTCTAGCTGAGCTTGTAATAGAATGGCATCAATTTTTTTATAAAAGATGTACCACAAAACTTTTACGAAGCATATCCTTAGAATTTAAAAATAACAATTTCCGTCTCCTGCAACGACCACAGGAGTCAGCCGAAGAGCAAACGATAAAATGACGTCATAATGTAAGCATTTTTAGACGAGCGATCAGCGACGGCTGCGGCTGACGTTCGTGAGAGTGAAAATTTCGTATTTCCATTCATACAAAGCTTTCTTCCAATTTCACGCAGCTTTTAAAATGTCTCTTTTTATTCACCGAAACAAGGGAATCTTCAGGCAGTAGGTTTTTGTTTGCGCCTCGTTCGACGACTTCATTAGGAGAAATGAAATTTTGCGTCGTGCGCGGTCGCATTGTGCGCCACCTGCCGGACCGCACACAATGTCCCGAATTAAGACTCGATGTACATTATCTCTTCCATCCCACGTTATTATCCGGGACAATGCTAACTAAATTTTGTGTACGCGTTTCATTTCGTCCCTTTGTTTTCCAGCCCATCAATTTTAGCTATGACAAGTCGGCCAACCTCGTTAGCATAATTTCAGCGCTTATGATTATTGTGGACGATTCGTCAGTTGAACGTTAGAGCAAATAATGCCCACTAATTAAACTCTAAAACCAATGTATGATACACAATTATCCAAAGTAATTTGATATCCTCCAGTGACCTATCTTAGACTGTTACCCCACTCGATCATCATCAACTAAACTTTAAACACAGTTCGTGTTGTTCATAAATTAGGTCCATTATTTTTGTTGGAGAGCAAAGGATTTTATAAAGGGCATATTTTATGGATATTGATTCGGTAACGCCAAAATGACAAATAAAATCCGGCGAGCTGAGTGCAGATCGCACTCTGATTTATTGTTACGAGCACAATAATTTTATCGAATGTATAAATCTTCCGACGTATGCAAACGCTCGCTTTCCTACAATGTTGCCGTAACGCCAATAAAACAGAGGCGAATAAAATGGCCGCTGCTAATAGGGTATCTCCGGGAGCGAGTTTTAAACGGCGTTTAACGCTTCGTATCTATAACGGAGAATTCCCCGTCGGACTATTACCTGCAGTGAACTCCTGTAAATCTTCAGACTCACTTATCTACTCCAATAATTAGAAATCCTTTTGTTAGAAACAAGAAATAATCAGTCCTTTGCAGCACAACGAGGCGCTTTGTCCGCGGGAGTGGTGCCTTTTGTAACGCGGCGCAGTTGATAGAGCCCTTTGTATATAATCATATTCTAGTAAAACGTCCCCTTTACGGGAGCAGGACGTTTTGTAACATTATTTAGAATAACCACTTTTTTGTTTTTGAGTGTTTTCGTTATCCCTTTTCATTTGACCGCGGCTTACATTGTAACAATAACATTTAACAATGTTGGGTTGATAGCATACAATTAATTTTGAAGTAAAATTTAATATTTTTTATATCGTTTGTAAAAGTACTAGTTATACATTTATAGTAGTTAATAAAGACTAATTGCGCATACTTGTACAGTTATCATCTACCAAGACTTAGTATTTTCTGGTATATCAAAATGTAATTACACTTCTTAAGCTAAAATCGAAAATATCACGTAAATACGTTTGTTGAAACAGAAATTCAGCAGTCGGTAGAAGAATATTTCTTGCACTCACATTTGTTATACACTCCTAATAGGTGAATCTAACCTGTTCAGTCATATTATTTTATTTTAGTTGATCTGTAATTATGTTCTTTTATATGCCGCATTATTTATTTTATTATAATGCAGTAGCAGTATGTACACCGCCTTATGATAAGTGGTCACTGCGATCCTATGGTCCGCCTGTGATCCTGTGGTCAAGGTAAGATAAAATATGAATCCTACTTCAGGTTGACCATAGACGTGCGATGCTATCCTTGAAGACTAAGTTGGAATGCCTCGGTTAAGTATGTCTCCCTTACCACACCCTTAAAACCAGAAGTTAGCAGCGCTTACCATTGCTGGCTCAAACAAGTAAAAGCTAAGGTTAAATTAAAATTACATGCTACTACACTAGTATTAATAGGATTAGAGATTACGATATTCCCTTCAGGGTTGGCTTGGCTCGAGCTGAAGCGGCCTTGTATCTGGGTTACCGCAAAGTAATTACTATCTGAACTGCGCAACCTATTAACTGGCACCATCCGATGATTGGCGCAAATCACTGACCCATTCTGATCGTCCTTCACTTGGCCCGTAGTTATCGTCGGCACTGAAACAGGTATCAGATAACTGTAGGTAGGAGTATATATAGATACATGTCCAATATTACGATCCAGAGTACAAAAATTTTAAAAGCTTAATTTAATGTTTAAGCCTTTCATTTAACTTCGCTTATATCGGAATTTTATAAGTTAAATGTAACCCAATTCCCGGTATTTGATTGAGCTGAAATTTTGTATGCATATGCTTATATAAATGGAATGACAAAGTAATATTATTATTTTTCTGAATAAAATTTACTGTGCATTGTTAGTATTACATACATATTAGGTATGAACAATGAAATAAAATCAAATCAAATTATCACACTTTATAATTTACTTATGTGAATAAATGATTTAGAATTTTATCGTTACTATTTTGGGATTCATAATTGTATTTTAATTATAGATAACGATTTCTATACTGCAACTGTGACTACACTAAACTCAACTACTTATTATCAATAATTTCACCTAAAACAATCCTTCTAAGATTAAAGTTTAAACGATTTGTATGGCATAAGGAGAAACAAATTTGGCACTGTGTTTCCAAGTGGCGTCGCGGGCCCCATACAATCTACAAGTGATCGTCATTAAATCCCAAATGTGATGTTTAATTTTCCTTTCCCACTCCCCTTTCTCTCCATATCCTTTATCGTTTCCAGTTTTTGCGAGCGCAGTGCCGGTACGAAGCGAAATGCTAAATTATTGCGATTCCTTTCAAAGTTGTTTATTCTTTAAATGTTTTCGCTCACTCAACGCGCTTTTTGATGGAAAATTATTTCGGTCAGTGAGTTGATCCTATATTGTTTTTGTACACGTTTGTCTCATACAGACCCGAGATGAGATTTACGTTACAAAATGTGAATTGTTAGAAATAAATAAAGCAAATAGGTACCTATTTTTTTTCCAAATTACCTTTGTAGTTAATTATGAATCGCAGAGGTCTTATTTCTTAGATTTAGTCGTTTTATTAAAGGTCAGGTGAAGATAAAAATCATAGCAGATATCTAACATTATCAATCAGAAATGTTAAGAATAAAAACACAAAACAATTTAATAATTATTAACCTAAACGAAAACGTTGCCAGTATAAAATGTACTTACATTAAGCCCAAACCTTGTATAGCTTGTAAATATGGTTCTTCCTGTCAGGACCGGTCGCTCGCGCACAATGCCAGCGCGCGCGTGTTCCACAGCAACCAGAGCCTGGTGCTGCAGAAGGTGACGCGCCACAGCAGCGGCCGCTACGCCTGCTCCGCGCTTAACGCCGAGGGCGAGACCGTCTCCAACGAGCTGCACTTCAGGGTCAAATGTGAGTATTCTTTTAATGGCAAAAAAGCGTGCAATGAGGCGGTCCCCGCTGCCCATGTGCACCTGTAACCTATCCTCGATGTTTTATTGGATATCAGATTTTTTTGCATAAGCATCGACAGAGACGCATCCTAGCAATAAGTTGCAGCAACAGCTGTGTTCTAGTCGAATTAATCATAAATATTAAAATATTTGAATCAAAATAAAATGAGTACTCAGAGTTTTCGAATACAGTTTGTAACATCCCATAAACAAAACAAGGAAACTTAGGTACAAAACTTCAATATGTTTTCAAGTGAGATATACAAGACGACAATAATAAACTTTTTGGAATACCTGAGGATACACGGTCCAAATACATAGTATTTTAATTCGAGGCTCAGAGCCGCCAACAGTATTTCACGTATGCAATGATATACCGCCAGCCTCTGAAATTCAGAGTTACGGCCCACCCGATCTTATTTGCCTGATGCACTCTTAGCCTGAACGCTGAAAAATTCACCTCGTAAAATTTTTATGCTTCGAATTTGCGAGAGAAATTTCAGTACACAAGTCAACTTGTTCAACAAAGTTAGGTTAGTGAGAACGCCGCCTCCGCACCGCCTCTAATACTTCCTTCCCTGGGGTTCTCATAGCAGCCCGGGGGTATGTGCTCTTAACTTAACTGACTTCTATGACGTCATGTTAAAAGGGGTGGGTCAACAGTTCATTTCTCAAGTCTTCACTTTTATAATGCGTTTCTAGGATTCCATTTTCGAATACTATTAAACGAAATAACGAAATATTTTCCTTGTAATATTAAATTTGTAATGTATTGTACTCTTTTTGAACTGAAGTGCAGCCACTGTCCTTGCATATATTAATGAAGTAAGAATGGACTCTCTTTGCCAAAAATACCAAATCTGCAAAGCATAAGTAATTTATTTACCGGCAGCTAAGGCAGCTAAATTAAGAATGGCCGGCGACAATGCGTGACCGCAACATGCCACGTGCAGCCTATTTTGGTCGCTTTATCTTGCTATCAAAAAGTTCCACTTAATTGTTTTAGGGGCCGCTATGAAAACTGATGGGGTTTGACGCTAAATGAGACGTGGCGGTTTTGTAATAGAAACAGAATAGCTTTACAAGCAGTGGGCTTTTGGAGTTCGGCGAGTTCTTAATAAGAAGGGTGGAACACACTGGCGTAAGAGTGTCTCTGAAAAGATGAATAGCAATTTATTTATAAATCGGCAAAAAGTTTGAAACAAACGTAAAAGCGTAGTTTTAATCGTTCAGTTGAACGGGGTGATACAAATGATGATTAATTACATTCGCTAGAATATTCCGTCTGGTCTAATGCAGAGGAGACGACAAAATAATGCAGTGCTGGAGGCTGGGGTGCTGTGTGAGCGCACAAAAGGGGTCATTTATCATTCTCGTTAAAATTTCACGGTTCCGACTCCGATGGATTAATTACGAGATAATTTGCTGAAACTTCACAAACCTCACAAAGACCTTAAAATAGCAATCGTTAATATTAGAAACAATGAGAACCGCTGCGAAATAATAACGCAATAATTGCTGGTTAATTTAAATTTATGAACATTTTTCCATTGGGCGTGAAGACGGAAGGAAGCCTAAACAATAGTTAATTAAGGTCGTATTGTGTTTCAGTGATTAAGGATCGCTATTGATATTATACAAACCAGATGCTATGAAGAGCCAACGGTTATTAATTTTTAATTACTGTACTTGAATTATATTGAGTAACGACGAACCGTCTGCGAATGTTTTTCCAATTTTTCAGAGCCTGGAATAAACTAAACGATATTTCTAACATTATATATTTATATGAAGAACGATTAAAATCACTTTAACTGTTCTCAAGATAATCCTGTAAACACAAATGAAAATTCTAAATCGTATAACGCTGTGTATGTTTCGAATTTTCAAACTTTCGTGTCAATATTACGGATCACAAGTTTATTAGAATAAGGGGGACACATTTATGCGAGACTTTCCAACTTAGTCCAAAGGGGCAGCAATGCAAGAGCTGTCAATCTTAAGTAGGGCTGTCTATCTTGGGCTGATAACAAATGTCCATGGGCGTCAGTGGCCACGTACGCAGTGGACATCATGTTTTGTTTGTTACTTCCAAACTATAAAAAATATACTTTTCTTATAAATTATATACCAAGTGAAATGTATGTTCAAGACTTTTAGACTGAAGATGTTATCTCCTACTACAATGTAGCAATGCCGCTCACAGTACAAGCTCGAGGGCAGCAGGTGGAGTCGCGCGGAGTCGCGGCGCGCGCCTAATGGCCGATCTATTTTGCCAATTCCGCGCCCGACAACACAAGATGGGATTTTTAATAGCACGATAAATTCCTCTCTTTTAAGAAATTGTTTCGTAGTTCTTAGTTTTGAACGTTTTGAGCAAATTTACTATTTATAATACGCCTTATTATTTTAAATTAATACAGCATGAACATTGTACCTACCCTCAAAAATGATCTGCCTATAAATGTATATTAAAATTGTATGTATATAATATATAGGAAACTGCAAATAATGTGCAGCCCACGAACTGGTATCTGGTTGCTACCCCTGGACAGGTGTAGCTGAACTTAGACTACACTTTGAAGGTGGTAGAACCCTTTGTGGTTCGAATCCAGTGGTATCGCGACACTTATTTTTGCCTTATAACAGCAGTGTCAAGCGCTGCGATGTTGTGGTTTGAAGGAAATGGTAAGAGGGACAATCTTATTCGAGGCATTCCAACTTTGTCCTCAAGGGCAGCAACGCATCTGTGGCCGACCATCAAATAGAACTGTGATTTTATCTGGGGTTGATTGCCAATTGACAGATGGCCAAGGGCAGCAGTGACTAATTAGCATCAGGTGTCCTGCATGCTCGTTTGCTACTTCCATAAAATAAATACAACACTGGAACCCTAATTGAGATAGAACACTGACGTTTCAATCCCAGATATTTCAGTTATAAACGCCTTATATTAGTATCTCTGACTTCCCATACCCTTAAAACGACGAGATAACGACCTAAACCCATTTTATTAACAAAAGGAGTTAAAGTATGTATTTAAATAGAAAACAATGTGAAACTTATTCATTCCGCAGTGTCTCCATCGGGAGCTCAACTCTTGCTGTAATAAGGGCGCGCCTGCATTGCGGCCGGTCCATTATTAATGGCGCTCGTCGCGAGCTCTCGTAATTGCGCCGTAATGTGACGCGCCCTAACGACGTGCGTACGATGTATCGTCAATACGTCGCTACGATACATCGTTTAATGCAAATAGATACAAATAGGTATCTAATAGAAATACACACGAATGTACCTTATAAGTAAAAGAGACAACTTGATTAAAGAGGTTTTTTTAAGGTAGCAATCTGTAATTAAAAACAAATTTTAAGCAGCGCCGTGCTATATTGAATTAAATTTATTGAACGGCGGAAGTTTTAACATAGGAAGTTTAAAATAGGTATTTTACTGTAAATTACAATTTATTTCGCTCAATGTTAAATTTATAAAAAATATTTCTTGAAATTATTTTAATTTTTTTTGTTACCTACTAAACTAAGCACGAGTATATTCATTTATAGTCAATTTATATTTTTAACAATATTTACTAACTCAATAAATTTAGTGATTGATAATGACTTATATAGATCTTACTTTTAATTCACAAATGATAAAAAAACGTAGCAAAGCAATCAACACACTCCAGCTACGTAGGTACGTACTGTGCGCGTTAATCACGCGGCCGGTTCACGCCCATCAATAAGGACACCAGTAAGCCTATAAGCAACTCTAATAAGACAACACGCAAGCGAATTACCTGGCTCTCCGAGGACTCAGTACGTGCCCATGTTTGATAACCTACGCCGTTTGTTTTGTTCGGACGTCGTAAGTTTGTCTCATACCCGCAACGCGCCATCAGGTTTGATTAACTTGCTTTACATCTCCATATTGACTAAAATCTATTACTGTCCCACTGCTGAGCACGGGTCTCCTGTCAGAATGAGTGCAAGTCACGCTGGCTAAGTGCCAATTGGTAGACTTCACGTAGGAAATATCACCTACACCTTAAAGAAATTATTTTAAAGAACTATCACGCTTGTCGGTTTTCATTAAATATTTACTTTCACTGTTATAATAAGTGGTATGTGATTTAAGTGATAGATGCCTGGATTCGAACCTCGCATCCTCCGATTGAGAGGTCGAGTTTTAAGCTATGATATCAATGCCTCTATCTAAATTACCATATCACTTTAAAATACTTCATCACACGAGTTAATTTGTAGCGAATGACATTTATTAAGTGATAAAACATTATTTTATACGAGTTTCATGATATAATGAATAGGTCACTTGATTATGTTATGAAAGTCGTAAACGACAATCACACCCTTATTTAATTCACTCAACCCAATAGGTAACAATATTTTTTATTCGATTATAATTTTGGTTCACTTCTATAGGTACCGTGCGGTTGGTAGATAGTTAATGTCGTCAACTAACATCAATCCTATTGATTTAATCTCTAAAAAAATATATTTTAAAATTTACCCGGGGCGTTACAACCGACTCTTCAGGGGTAGCAATGGCCAATGAATATAGGTTACCTCGGATAGGACTCGTGATGTTCACGATTAGTCTGCTTGCTGGTTTGCTACTGGTCACTGCCGCCTTTGCACATAATTTTATCAACTCCAGATAAGATCTTACGTGTCTTACCTGAGATTGGCCAAAAATGCATTTCCCTGAGAACTAAAATAGAACTCATAGACTTACTATGTCTTCCTTACGACACAAATGTGCTTTTTTTAGATTTTTACTGCTAATCAATTTGGAGTTGATTTCAACCTCTAGGGTTGTCAATGATAGGACAGGCAATTGCAGTGGTAGGGCTCGCATGTCACCGCTCACTTACCGATACCGTCCCGCGCCCGCGCCCTTCCAATTTACGTGATTTGATAGCTCCCGCGGAAGAACCTATAGCGAAGACGCCCTGCTCCAGCGTACGTAGGGTTGGCAGAAGTAAATTTGGTATTTTTGCGAAATAAATGCGGAAACTCATTATTTTCAAATTTTGAAAATGATCCAAGATGCAGATGTAATGCTAGGGTCCCCGCTAATTTCGTATGTGCTTATTAGAAATACGTTATAAAGTAATCCGTGAGGTAAGACTAATAGAATGTAATGGAGCCTTGCGAGGCTCCAGCGTCAATAAAAATAGAGAAATTCCTGATATATTGCTGTTAATTGACACTCAATCAATGAAAGAATAATAATAATTTGCAATACTATTCTCTGTGCTAGACGAGTGTTTTGATATTTATACGTCATTATTAGGCACAACAAGCGTCTAACAACATTATAAACACCTGTTTATTGTCCTTGATGACAAATAAACGATTATAACTATTATCCTGTAATGATTCACTAATCAACATGCTAAAAGGAAATTATTTGATTTTTTTTTTTGTTCTTCTCAAAGTACTCTTTGCCGCCATCACAACGTAAAGAATATGCAAAGGGAGTCCAGGGAGGACACGAGGATTACAAACTTATTCCTCAGAGGTAGCATTAATTCAGATAAGGTTAATTCTGTCCAACGTTGATTATAGATGTCCATGTGTGTCCGTGGCCATTTACCATCTGGACTGCATGATCATTTGCTGCTTTCATAATATACGAAAAGTCAATTTATTAACAAAACTATTTAAGTATTTCAGTTTCATTAAGCGTTTCGTGACATAATAGTATCAGTTGCGGCAACCCTGGAGCAACCGGCCATTACAGAGACAGTTAAATTGAGAGATTCTGATACGATAATATCCTCTGATTGGAGCTGATGAAAGTCGATGGAAATTGCTGCACCCGTAATTAATACCCTTGTGGCTCTACATTTAGTCAACCTTTGTCATACCGTTTATTTCTATATATAGTACTGTAGGTATAGCCTTCAGGACAATCATGCGTAATTTTAGATCTTATTTTATAGCCTAAGTTTTCAACACGATTTCATTGGCTTGGGAGTTGCGATTAGGCTGCGTATTTAATTGATGTTAATACCAACCAAACCAAAATACTACATACAATAGCGCTTGGTTAGTAAATTTTAATTACAAAACTAAAAAGAAAAGACTATAATCGTTAATATAAATTAACATTTTAGCAAACACTTAATAGTGCAATAACACTTCTGTAAAGGTTTATGTCGGATAAGAAATCCAGTATCCATACACTATTTATTTGCGTAATTAAAAAAACTACTATAAGTATATAGCTTGTACTATCTTTCATGTCTCGAATGGAGCTAGGGCAGTTGCCACTTCTCAGAGTTTCTGCCTAATAATTATTCTGGACCTTTGAAGACCAAACTACCACGTAACACGATGCACGTTTCTGCATTGCAACGGGCGGCATCGCTGATTTGTGTATCAGACCTTGCAACCCTTCTTAATTTTATTATATTGGTGTTATACATACGCTTTACAAACTAATTCAGTACTGGTGACTAGTACTTAGCTAGCTTCTATATTTTCTCTACTTGCTTACTTTGTAACGCTATCTTCCATAAGTTACAGACGGGACGTTACAATGCTTATGCAATGCAAGCGTGTTGCGATGCACCGAGACGCTGAAATCAGCGCCCATTCGTATTCATACGAACGCGCCATCGATTTTATTATTACATACAAGCGGTGGCGGGCTGCCAGCCGCGTCAACCGGACCATCAGCCTTCACTGCTGCCTACCAAATTATTACATTTTTAGAAATATTTTAAACTTCCCTACAACTACCGCTGACTATAAGGGTTACGTCAGTCAGCAACACAGAGTACTGTACATATGTAAAGAAAATGACACTGGCCCATAAACCTTAGATTTGACAAAAAGCTTTTAAAAGAATAACATGTAAACAACCATAACCTTCTATATAAGGCTTTCCTAACTAAACTATATGACATTTTTTGGAGTTCAAGAAAAATATCGCGAACAACAGTACAATGATTATGTGTACCTATAGTAAAACTAAATCAATTCTGTAACATAATATGTATTATGAATGACATATTCAAAAGTATACTAAAACAGGGACAGTAAAAGACTGAAAATTAAGTAACCTCACTCTGTCAGTTCAGAATAGCACCAATCTTTTACTTTTCTCTTTTCTTTCACCTTCCCGTGAATGTTGAACAAGGTTTCAACCTACACCACCACCTTTTCTAGAGCTTTGGTGATGGTTTACAAAGAGTTAATTGAAAATAAAGAAGAAGAAAGTCGTGGGTGCCATGGAAACATACAAAGACACGCAGAAATCTTGTAAACAATTTAAAAAAACATTGCAAGAACAACCTTGCGTCTCTTCCCAGATGCGCCGTCGTGCCGCAGCGGCGGTGTGTCAGTGGTGGGCGCGGCGCGCGGGGAGTCCGTGGTCATCGTCTGCGAGGTGGACGCAGACCCACCCGCCGCCGTCTTCAAGTGGAAGTTCAACAACTCGGGCGAGACGCTCGACGTCGCCGCCGACAGATACACCTCCAACGGCAGCGCTTCCAGTCTTAAGTGAGTATCAAGTGTAACGATTACATGCGGTTTGATGCGTTGGTGAAAGTAGAACCCTTTGTGGTTCAACTCTGGCGATACCACCGCCACACCTGTTTTTGCCTTATAACAGCAGTGTTAAGCCCTGATGTGTTCTGTTTTGAAAGGGCTGGTCACCGGAGTCGAACCACAAAGGTTTCTACAACCTACAGACAATAACTATGACAATATATAATTTTAGACTAGTATTATCGCGGAATTGATATTAAATTGACATAAAATTAAGAAATGTATCGTGATTACCCGTTACATGTTAAAATATTAAAAATAACTATGACTATGTGATTGTTACTTAAATTCACTAACAAAATTCCCCTTTGAAACTTTGATTGAAGTTAAATTTTCGTTTTCCATAGTGTACCTGCCACGCCCCCTGCAACACACAGTAACAAACTGGGCTTATTGCGAGCGTGTGAATAGCACAATCCGAATCCGTTTAGGGACAAATCGATATGGATTTAACGTCATCGCCCCAAACCAATATCCAATAAAGCCTATCATAACTAAATTCCTTCGGTGTCAACTGAGTTATATGTTTCAACGCGTGCATTCAATATGCGTTAACGTAATCGCAGTTAGAATGGGAGTACATCTCTTAGTTACTTTTATGTCTTGGCATATTAATACCAAATTGTTTTCATTGATTATACCTTTTAAGGCTACAAAGTTCGTATCTTCGCAAATTGATATTTTATTAAATTTATTATA
>DWNY01000658.1:0-15130 GCA_018250635.1 Telegonus apastus | reverse complement strand
GTACCTAATCAACCCCAGATAAGGTCAGGGTCCTTACTGAGGTCGGCCATAAATGCCTCGCTAACTTGCTACCCCTGAGGACTACGTTGGAACACCTCGGATAAGTATGTCTCCTTAATCACACACTTCAAACCAGAACACAGCAGTGCTTACCACTGGTAAAATCATACAATAACTGGCGGTGGTGTTGCCGTAGCTGATAAAAATGAGCATGGGCGGCAGTGGCCAATTTGTTGCTTCCATATTATAAAGAAACTGACTCATCCAGTAACAACATCAAGTCAATGTTCATATATTCTTATTGTGGACAAAAGGGTCGAATCCAAGGAAGTAGGTATGGTAAATATCCGTCGTCGTATGAGTGAAATCGCTATGTCATCTTGTAAATGTGATAATATTCTAACTGTTGAACTTTTTAAAATGACATTTAGAGTTCCCGAAACACAGACACACATTTGAACACTTTAAGATGTGGCGTATTCCTACGATACAATTTGAGTATGGAAACAGAGCCAGTCAGTTTTAAAAGCCATTGTTAGGAAATATGAAATGAGGTTGTATGTCTGCCTAGGTGTGGATTGGTTCCGGCAACAGTTGATTGGACCATATTATGTAAAATTATTAATTAGTCACAAATGAGATATTTGCGTAAACTGAATGTAAAAAGCGTAAAAATTAAATACACGTACAGCATAAAATTTTTAATAATAAATTCATAATTTTAGCTTTAAATTCGTAATATTTTACCAGCACTAACAACCATCGTAACAATGGATCTGACATATGGTAATAAATAACAATGTTTATTAACATAATATTCTTTTGAAGGGTGTACAAAACATAGCTTTGTAACTTGAAGCTTTTAAATTACATATTGTTTAATGTTTGACAATACAATACATGTATTTTAAATGTTTCCTCGCATTGTTCTTTAAATTAACCGCGTTGTCTCAATGTTTATAGTCAATTATTTAATTGCCCACTGCTTACCATGATGTTATATTTCGGGGAACTCTCACGCCCGATATTTCCTCATGACGTTTCATTTTAAAGCTAGAAGCTAGGATTTTAATCTACATTTCTATAATTTCTTTACTAATATAACAAGGAGGAAAGGCTTCTCTCTCTTACAGTTTAGTATCAAGGAGAGTGAACACCTAGAACCATAACAGAAAAGTTAGTAAATAAATTGGGTTTTATTACTACTAATTAAGCGTTAAGATAAGCGCTGCTGTGTTATGGCTTGAAGGGCATGGTAAGTGTGTTTTGCACAAGATACTGAAACTTTGTTCTCAGGCATACTAATTCATTTGTAGACAATCACTAATGATGTAATCCCATCAAAAATATTTACATGTAAAATATTACCGAAACACTGTCAAAATGTTATCAGATCTCATGTGGAGGTAAGCTTCTATTTCTACACGGCATAAATTCACAAACTCTACACTTTATATGTGGCTTGGCTGTATCGTTATTACAAAAATTACATACATCTTACCAGAGAATTACATACGCTAATCCAAATTTCATTAGTAAGGTGTGTATAGGCCATGCTTGATTTTTCAAATAATCAATTTGGATAAGAATTAATACCAACTTCCATGGCTAATTTAAAGGATGGGGGATGATTTGCTAAAAATCTTGACATATCCTATTTTAATGTTACTTATTATACATAAATATTGTCTTCCCGCACTCCTTCTCTACATAAACTTTAATACATGCCAAAACTCACACTCCTCCGTGCTCGCAGTATTCCATTAAAGGTACTACAATTATTTATATATTGGCTTGAACAAACCACTTAATATTTTATCTATAAAAATAAATAAAAAGGAGCGATTTTAATGTAACGCTCTTATTTCGCTCCCACGTGAGATACTTAAACTTTAAAACCCGTTATTAAATTTTGCTTTTCTTTTTATAGTCTACATTTAGTGTTTACGTGAAATAAAACGTATACCTTACTATAGCTATCAATTAGCATAATAATACACAGAGGAACTAGCCTTGCTTTAATAAGAGTAAAGTAGGGGGTTGAAGTTTTTGTGGTTCGATTCCGGCGGTGCCACCGCCTCACCTATTCTTGCTTAATAACAGCAGTGATAAGCGCTGCTGTGTTCTGGGCTAAAAGATACGATTAGGGAGACATATGTACTTTTTCAGGCAGTCCTACTTAGTTCTCTGATGTAACACTGAATCTGTGGTCAATTCAGGTATGATTACTCTTATATGGGCTTGTTCACAAGTGTCCATGAGCGGTAGTGGTCACTTACCATCAGGTTAAAAGCACGCTCGTTGCCCTCCTATCCTATAAAATTTTCAAAAACGCCAGTGACATACTTATATTCAAGCGTGAAGATAGAAATTGCACGCGAGCAACACCGTTCACGGATCTCGCTAAGTAACGTAAGTTAACTGATATCAATGAATGTCACACAAATATCAATATATTCTAGTAACGCACCTAGATAATAGATAAACTTCAGGGATTCTAATATGTGGGTCACCGTCATTGAGAACTTATAAAGTGGCACAGCCTACAATGAATCTATTAATATTAACACAATTATATATTATTGTAATTAGCTACTAAGTAACCGTACGGATTTACCTGCAAATTACTTAACATGTATTTTTTGTATAGATTTTCATATACCAAATCAGTTCAAACCATCTTGTGTTCTTCTTTGTTCAATCTACTTGTCAATCCACTGGACTGAGCAATATCGTAATAAATATCGTAATTTTTATTTTATTCCTACCTATACATCCCATATAGCCGCTGTGAGAGCCTCGGTTGAAACTCGGCCTTTAAATTGGGTGTCCGAGGTTCAAATCTGAGGCCCGCATCTCTGACTTTTCGAAGTTATGTGCGTATTAGAAATTAATTATCACTAGGTGAAGGTAAACGTCGTGAGGAAACTATCACATCCTTCTATTATTACTTTTTGGAATAGATACTATTGTTTTGAATTGTAAATTGTTATCAGATAGATCATTGAAAAGTCATGGTGATGTAAGCATGTAAAACTAGTGCATAAAGATGTATTAATGTATAATTGCATGATAATGCTGAATAAACCGATTATTTGTAAACCCGTCTGTGCATTGTTTTAATACTTATATAATGTAGTACACAATAAAAGCTACTCGGCCCGCTATAAGGTAAAAGTAAATCTTGGGAATTATCAGGCATTTTTTATAACTGGACAAACAACATGCAACATTTTCCTCGTTGTAATTGTAATCGTATTGATATCTGGTTATTGAATGTGGAATGACAGGTCGTGTAATGATTGTTATCTCCTATTTTATATCTGCAATAATATTGCTTGCAATAATATTATGCACAAATATTCATAATCCTGCGGCATCGGCCTTTCACTTAAAAATTTAAGTCTGAAGAAAATTGAACCTATTATAGCCTAAGGGGCGCTAAGTACACCTCAAGGGGCCCCACATAGGCCTCTCCTAATGAATTTTGCCAATTATCAGCGCACTTAGTAAGTGTATTTTGGTATTATATAGAAAGCCGGTATCGATATTTTGTCGGAAGACGCTATTGCCCGTCTCCTAGATTTTATACTTTAGTCGCCTCCTACGGCATCCACGGAAAGAATGGTGCTATTCAAAACTGACACAACACGGCGCTTTATATTATATTAGACCATTCATTTTATAGGCAAATTTTTTAATATTATAGTTTTATATCGCGATTTGGGAAACGCACAAGGACGCAATACCGAAAAAAATCGATCCTTTTGAAAAGGGGACGTCAGATCAAATTAAGTTTGATCCGAAACTCGTTCACTGTGGAGTGTAGTGTTCATATAAAGTTGGTAGAGCTCTATGTGATTCGACTCTGGTGGCACCACTGTGCATCGTCTAATAACAGCAGTGTTTGTTAAGCGCTGCTGTGTTCTGGTCTTACGGGTGTTGTAACGGAGACATACTTACCCGAGACGTCACAACTCAGTACTCATGAGTAGCAACGAATCTGTTGTTAACCTTAGGTAGGACTATCATCTTATCTAGGGTTGATTAGAGATGTCCATGAGCAGCAGTGGCTACTTACCATTACGTGGACTGCCTGCTCGTTTGCTAAAAATATAAAGTCATTTTATTATTAAGGTTTTAGTAGTTCTTCGAGTGGTCAGGGATAGCAATATATTATTGACAAGTAGTAAACGTTTTACAACATATTTTATTAGCCCTTAATACTTAGGATTAAGGGCTAATAAAATTAATTGAAATGCTTCACACACGGCTACGAAGGTCGATCCTAATGGAGTAAGAAGCGTGAAATGAATATAAACTGTTTAATAAGTAAATAATAGAAATATAGCATTTTACGTTACATACGTGTTGCATATTTATAACCAATTTATTGATTTGTTATATAGAAATTAAGTTAAATACTGACGTGATACTAATATTTTTGTACTATTAATATTTTTATCATAGATATGACCAAAATAATAATTGGTCCATTATTTAAAAAGGCATACATTAATAACTAACTGCCTAATAGCAACTGACATTAACGCCCGCAACGGCGGCTAAATGAGCGTGAAGCGCGCGCTAGAGCTTTTTTTCAAAAATTAAAATAGCCGTAAGTTACGCCATAGATCTTCAGCTATATTCTAGTGAAAGTCCTGTCAAAATCGGTCCAACAGTTTAAAAGATTACGTCGGCCAAACAGAAAGTCAGACAGACAATTGTATTTTTGTTATAGGTACCGTGTATACTTTCATATGCATTTATAAACAATTGGTATTTTGATATTACAAACAGACACTTCAAATTTATTTATTTGGTATATGTATCAGACTGATCAACAACGGAGTGTTTCCAAATTTTTGAAACTCTTTGTGGTTTGATTCCGGCACCACCGCTATATTTTTTCTGTTGCTATATTTTTTCTGCGCTGCTTAGACCTCAGGATACTTATTTTATTTGGGCTTGATCACAGTTGTCCATGGGCGGTGGTCACCTGGACTGCGTGTTGATTGTTTATTCTGTATAAAAATGTATATTAACTAAACATAAACCCGTAAATATAATTTATGCAATGGAAATATCAGTAGGTACTCAATCAATACATGACGCCATTTGAAAACTTCCTGAAAGGATATCGCGTTTGTCCCACATTTCAAATAGCGGACTCTGCACCTACTCGTACAAAGAGGATGCATTAAGCGTCCATCCATATACCTACTTATTTGTATAAATTATTGTACTGAACCATCATTGCCTGACTCACGTCGCGATACGATCATCTTACTAATATAAAGCAGAGTTTGTGACGATGTTTGGATGGATGCTTGTTACTCTTATAACTTAAGAACGGCTTAACGGATCTATACAAATAAAATTGAAGTGTCTGTGTGTAATATCAAAATAACTTTTGAGTAAATGCGTATGAAGGTATACATGGTGCCTATAACAAAAAATAAAATTATAGAAATGTTTGCCTGTCTGCCTGTCTGTTTTGGTTAAGGTAATCTTCTAAGCGCCTGGACCGATTTTGACGGGACTTTCACTGGAAGATACGTAAAGGTCTTAGGGATAACTTAGGCAACTATATTGGCACATAGGATAGATTTCAGTCCTGATTTTTTTAAGTTATTTCGTTGAAATTGTTGAACGCTGTATGTTCCATACATTTGGTATGTATACAATATATTTACAATTGCGAGAAAACCGCGGGAACGGTTAGTTGTCTATAAAAGGCATTCGAAGCATATTATAATTAACGACCTGATATCGGCGCATTTATTTTAAGACATTTGTTTTTATTTTAAAAACCTTTAAGAACGGAATGTTGCTTGTTTGCTTAATGTTTTATTATTGAGTTAATTTCTGGTAAACTTTTTCTTCCATTTTGTGCTCGATTTTGTTTTATTTTATATTGTTATGCTGTATTGATATCCGTACTGTATACCGGTATAGTGTCTGTACTGTCTGTATTATATGTCTGTACTGGTACCGGTAATATGTCTGTGTGAGCCACCCCAGCGTAGTGTAATTTTGAAAAAAAAACATCCTTTATATTTTTACACCATCCTATTATGTCACTATCGCCATTATCACCATCAAATTCTGCAAAGTAACTACATGGCAAACTAAAAAAGGGCTTATCTTCGGGAAAATGCAATTATTTCCATAAATAGTCTTACAAAGCCTGAAACCTGAAGCCGCTATATTAATTGAAATTTGACTACCAATCATCAAACTTATGATATGAGTTAGCGGAAAATAATCTTTTCTTTATGGAATTTCCGTAATTTCAAAATGCTTATTTAGACAGTGAACGGTGAACGATAAGTGTAATGCGTAGAGCATACTATTTAGCCGATTTACATATAAAACACAATTGTGCATTGCGTAAACAAAAGCATGGTCGTAAGCCGTAACAAAGGGAATGAGTGGATCGTGATTCATCCGTGCACTAGTTCAAGACGTTCGAGTACAGCGGTTCAGACAATAATATGATTGTAAATTAGAAACGATTAAGGCGATTAATCATTAACACGATGGAATCTTGTCACGTTTTTTTCTTTGAAATGTGTAGTTGCTGTTGGCCCTATAGCCTTTACAGCTTCACCGATTATTCGGTGAGCCTAAAGCTCAGCCGGGACAGGAAGACTATGGGCTGGATGGCCGTTGTCATGCCTATTTACATACCTATATACAGAAAACCCGTGGCGAAGCGGCCGCCGTATCGGTCTGGCACGCAATTCCGATTCGCTCCGCGGCCAGGCAGACCTACATGACGGATTTAGATTTCTGTCCTGGGTCTGAGTGACTTTATATCTCAATAGCACCCACGGCTCAGGAAAAGATCCTAGTGATTTAGAAAGTGTTATTGTTATTGATAGATATCTTCTTTACCTCCGAACAGCCAAAACATTACGCCAAAAAAAAAAGCCATGGAGTGCATATTTAGGACAAAAATAAAATGTCAAAGGGACTACCATAGGTACCAACAGTATGTGTAATTACTTATTTGGAGGTTCAATGAAGCCATAACACATCAATATACTAAGTGTTGTCAATGTATTTAAGAAAGACGACCCAGAAAGAGTAGTACTCAATCTTATTTATCGAAAAGTCTTTGTCATGTACAAGCGAAGTAAGCCAAGCAATGCACTGCTTCGAGAATCAAGATGATATCAAACCGGACCGGTCGCGCTAATGTACGCTTGAATACCGAGCCATTAAAGGCCTGTGAGAAACGCATAGGTTCCTGGAAGTACCTACCGAGCATCTTAGAGACGTGCCGGCACGATATTAAATCGTCAAATTATCGACTCCAGTTAATCCGAATTTAAATTCACATGACTTTTTAAGGCAAAGACTTGATGGAGGTATTCTAACTTCTATTCGGAGGAAACATCGGATTTGTGTTCAGTGTTAAGCACTGCTGTTTTTTGATTTGAAGGGTGTGAGTAAAGGAGATATATTTCTTTGAGGCGTTCCAACTTAGTCCCCAAGGGTAGCAGTAGCATCTGTGTTTAAGACAAATTTTATTTAATTAGGATCAGGCGGACATACAATTTCTCAAATTCTATTCAACTGTTAAACATATGCCCATTGCTCATAGTAGCCAATTGCTATTAGGTTCAAGTTAGTGTACATTTAGACGAGTTCATTGGGGTTAAATAGAGTTGAATCATTTCAAGTGCACTCCTTGTTGCAACCCTGAACGTAGTATTGACCTAGCTTGACCATGTATAATTAGAATGAATTTACATGAACATATTATAAATATATCCTATAATATACACTGAAAATATACCCTGCGTCGCGGTAGGGATTAATTTAGTGTAGAGGTTTTATCTAAAAAACAAAAACAATTGAATACCGATTTCCGTAATTTCCGTATCAAAAATAATTGTTTTGCTTCTAAGACATATGAATTTTAAGGATAAAGGTATAACATTTGGGTTTCGAATGGCTACACAATTTTCAATGTTAATTTATTCATAACAACGAATATACTCCTACGACGCAAGTTTAAGATATAAAGGGGTATTCTTAAATGTAAATAGGTTCCTACTTGCTACGTATGATGTACCTATAAAGGTACGTCTGAGGCCAATGTCCTGGCCTATACACTAGTCAGCCGTTAGCCGTCGCACGGGTTATATGCACTGCTATAAATAATAGCCAAGCCAGTATTGCAGACAAGATAGGTATATGAAGATATGCAGTCCTATGAAATTTAGTTTTTTTTTTATAATATTGAAAACGAGCATGCAGTTCACCTGATGGTAATCGGCCATTGACGAATATGGACATCTGCAAACAACCCTAGATAAGATCAGAGTCCTACCTAAGGTTGACCATAGATGCGTTGCTACCCCTGAGGATTAAGTTGGAACCTCTGGATAAGCATGTCTCCCTTACCCTTCCGACCAGAACGCAGCAGCGTTAGACACTGCTATTATTAGGCCGAAATAGGTGTGGCAATGGTGCCGCCGCAGTCGCACAAGGAGTGCTACCCTCTTTAATAGCAAATGTGTATGCTGCATGCCTGGTGGTAAGTCACAGTCGCATAGCAAGCTAGAACGAGTATGGTTCGATCGGGGAGGTACCATTACAGTAATATCTAGCGTGAAGCATTTCTTACGTTTCGGTGGAAGGGTGTGGTCGCTGTCTTTCATATAAAGCAACCATCTGAGCCCTCGGAAGAAGCAACGCATCTGTGATTGACTGCGGATTGAACCCACGTACGACAGTAACTTTCTGTATACCTTTTTAATATTATAAGCTGTCTAAGTTGAATACCTATTTACTCTTCCTCGCGAGAATCTCCAAGCCGTTTAATAATCTTGAATTTTGTTTTTGTACAAAATGTTAAGGACTTTTATTTCCATTTCAAATAAAAATAACATGAACGTACTCATATTTTCATATGGTTTTATCTCGATAATGATAATAATTATTAGATTAACAATCTATATCAGTATATCAATCTATACAATCAATAAGATCTCTATAAAAATACATTTTTCAATTTATCGGATAACGTGCATTCATATATGGTAAACGATAATTGGCACTCGTTTCTCGTTCTTTTATTAGCATATCGATAAATCGCGGTTATTAGTACAAGCTAATCATACTTCTATATATAAATATGACACGTGCCTAAATCGCAGGGATTATTGTAATGCTTGTACACTCGAAGTAGAGCTATGTAGAGCAATTACATAGGTAATCATTTATTGATGTAATTGCATAATTTTCAGATAGTTAACCACTATTTTGCTTCTTTTTTTCTCTCGACTTCTAACACGATCCTAGCCTCAGGGTTCCTTTCTATAAGAGACTAGCGGCGCGCCTCGACTTCGCACGCACGGGTTTTAATAGAATTTTACAAATCGGTCCAGTAGTTACAGAGCCAACAAACAATGAAATATTTCTTCTTTATAATATTAGTTTAGATAGGAATCTAATGTGGATGTGTTTCGAATTTACCAATAGTATTTATTACCAATAATATTGATTAGTTTAGGTGTGGTGGAAATGTATTTATATGTAGGTATGCTGAGGATTGGAACTACGTATGCTGACATCTTATTCGCTTAGCTTAGGTCCGGCTCGTGTGCCTAAATATACTTACCTACTTTTAAGGTTTTGCGTTCAAAAAACATAAATGGAAATTAACTTTTATACACCAAAACACATGCATAATGTGACTGCGTGGTAGTGGTAAAAAAATACAATGCAAAAAATAAATTATTGTTTACGATGACCCCAAAGAAACCTAAATATAGACGGTACCCTATGTAAGTGATTATTTTCGGACTCGTCTTCAATCTTATATACGATCTCGCGTGATTAAAAATGAAGAAAAATCGAGATGATTTTGAAACAAATTGGGTAGTTACAACCTTTTTGAGGTTTTTTAATAATTTGTAACCTAAGGTTTATTGGTCATTAAGAGAATAAACAGTTGATAATTGAAATAACAAGTTTGTGTTTACTTGGAATTTAAAAGAAAAAATGTTGGATTAGCTTACAACAAATGACCCATTTATGAACCGAAATAACTCGAGTCATGGTCACTGATTTTTATTTTTTGCCAAAATTTAGTGGGTACCTACTCATAAATAAGTATTTACGTGAAAATCCATTCGTAATAAATTCAGTACACCGTAATCATAAAAAAACTAATACGATAAAATTATAAAACTCGTCTTTAAAAAACTACTTTAAACTAGCTTTTTCACGCTGTTCCGGCTTTGGTCATATGCACCAGAGTAAAAAGTATGTGATGTATTAATCCAGAATTCCAGACCATATATTATTTGGATGCCGATTTTCATCCAAATCCGATCATAGTTTTTGCGTGAAAGAGTAACTAATATCCACCCAAGTATCAATCTATCTATTCACACAAAATTTTCATGTTCATAATTTTAGTAAGATTATTTCACAAATGAGGTAGAGAGTTGTGATGATTTTGAATTCTTATGGAAACTCATCTACGAGTCCTTTTTACCATGAGCCAGATGAGTAAATCTGCTTCTCTTTTCATTCTAGGGTCACGCCGGGACATCGTGAAGGGAGTCCACGGCAGGTTCCGATCGGGCCAGCTGGTAGCCATCATGGGGCCCTCGGGAGCGGGGAAGAGTTCACTGCTTAACGCCATTTCTGGATACAGGTACAGTTCTTACAGGTCAAGTCTTTATTAGTTCAGGTATAGGTCACAAGTTTTGCATGCCAAAGGCCATATTTTCAAGATGTTTCTTTGAATTGTGTGATGTTTGTTTTAAATAAAATAAAAATAAATCGCCAAATCTAACTGAATTTCATCGGGTGGATTGTAGGCTCGATACTACTATTATTGAAGGTGATAGAACCCTTTGTGATTCGACTTCGGCGGGACCACCGCCACACCTATTTATGCCTAATAACAGCAGTTTAAAGGGTGTGTGGTAAGGGAGACATACATACGTATCCCAGGCGTTCCAACTTAGTCCTCAAAGTAGGACTCTGAATTTATCTGGTATTGATCATATATGTCCATGGGCGGTAGTGGCTACTTTCCATCAGGTAGACTGCATGCACGTTTACCAATTATATAATTTAAAATAGAAGACAATTGCAGCTGAAATTTAATTAAGCTGTATCATGCAGATCAGCTGGAGTGACTGGCGAGCTTCTGGTTAACGGCGAAGTGCGCAACGAACAGCAGTTCCAGAGGAAGTCGTGCTACATCACGCAAGAGGACCTGCACCAACCATTACTGACGGTCCGCGAGGCTATGGATGTAGCAGCGACCCTCAAACTGCCGAGAGGAACTGTGCCACATTCAGAAGAAATCCTGCAAGAGTTGGGACTACTCGAGCATCAGCACACGAAGACTAATCAACTGTCAGGAGGACAGAAGAAGAGGTGAGTTGTATGAGTACCTATTACTGGTCCCGTTTATCTAGTCCTGTTTATTCTGAGTATTAGCTGATGCCCGCGGTTTCGCCCGCGTTAAAGAAGTAAAAAGGCATACATTAATATCTGCCCGCGACTGTGGAGCTCGCTACAGCTTTTTTCAAAAATCGAAGTAGGCTAAGTTACGCCTTGGACCTTTATCTTTCTTCCAGTAAAAGTCCCGTCAAAATCCGTCTAGCCGTTTAGATTGCATCAGCCAAACAGACAGACAGACAAAAAAAAATGTATTTTTGCTGTAGGTACCGTGTATACTTTCATATGCTTTTAGTGAAAAATTGTTATATGGACATTACAAACAGACAATTCAAATTTATTTATTTGTTATATGGATGTCCTTCTGTGTGTGTACCATTGGCACCCACGACACGGGGAAGTGGGTATTGGCAAATTGCATACAAATATTTTGGTTTTATCTACATGTTAATGATAGGTCAATACCTAACTAACAACAAGTCTGTACGCATTGTTAATGCTTCAATTATCTGTAAATGCTGATGAATTATTGCTTTTTGTACTGTATCTATAAACCTATTGTTTAAATGCTCCTCTTACAAATTCTGACGATAGTTGAAGAAACAATTATTAACTGACCCTAGTTTTAATAAGGATAAGACGTTTATCGCCTTGAACGTATTTATACTTTGGGTCTCAGAATTATTAAAGAAAATACTGATTTACCTTTTCACCTTCTAGTAGCTATTTATTCTTCTACGCCCTATGGTTTTTCCGTACCTCTCTTCTACGGCTCCAAATTTTCTTAAGAAAGAAATAAAGATTCTCGAAATACTCGTAATTAATTGAGTTAAAAACCGCACTGCGTGCGAATTCTGTAACGCCGATTGTAAATGAATTCTGGGTGGACACTTGATCTTAGAGGAAAGGCGATGAAAGTTGGAGCGGCCTGATGAAGAATGCTCCAAGCCTCTCGGTTGCAGGGAGCGAACCCTCCAGCAAAAGGAATAATAGGATATAATAAAATATCAAAAAAAAAATAGAAATAAGCTTTTTAGAAGCGTTATTTTATTACTGGTATCCTTCTTAGAAAACCGTTTCATTTGATACCCAAATAATGGGTTTTAAAAAAAATAATTGATCCGCCATCTTGGTGCGTTCGCTATATATTGGATTTACGATTTAGAATGACATCACAGAGCTATCCGCACTGTCATCCAAACTAATTGGTTTAAGGATTATGTAAAGTTGTAAACCTTTCACAAGTTATCCATAATCCTGGAGCTGGTGAACAATTCACTTGTACTCCTGTCATTCAAATTAATTGGTTTAAGTATTATGTAAAGTTGTAAACCTCTTCTCAGGTTATCCATAGCCCTGGAGCTGGTGAACAATCCACCTGCGTTCTTCTTGGACGAGCCAACGAGCGGTCTGGACACAGTCACGACAGGCCAGTGCGTGAAGTTGCTGAAGCAGTTGGCGAGGCAAGGCAGGACGGTGGTCTGCACGATACATCAACCACCAGCTTCGCTCTTGGAAATGTTTGACCAGGTAACTACACAAGCACGAGCCGAACACACACTAGAATGGTACCGTAACAGAAAATTGCTTTTTTATGTAATGGAAGTAGCCAACAAGCAATCTGCCTACTCGAGGGTAAATGGCCACTGCCGCCCATGGACATCTGTAATCAACCCCAGATAAGATCACAGTCCTACCAGAGATCGGCAACAGATGCATTGCCACCCCTGAAGACTAAGTTGGAACACCTCGAATAAGTATGTCTCCCTTACCACACCCTTCAGACCAGAACACAGCAACGTTTAACACTGATATTGTAAGGCGGAATAGGTGTGGCGGTTGTGCCACCTCTCGAACCACAGAGCTCTACCACCTTTTAAAAACTCTACTTTGCTCTACCAATTTTAAACTGGCTATTGTTAATACGAAAGTATATGTATTTGTTAGAACCTAGTGAATCAGATCTGTAACCATACTGTCGTGATCGGAATTAATATGTCCTTTTATGATGGAATCGTTCTTAATGAATCATAGTTCCCGTAGCATATACAAATAGAGTGAATATGTAGGTATATATGTGATTTATGAAAATGTGATGAGATTTGTGATGATTAAAGTTAATAAATTTCGATATCGATGTTGTTCAGCATTTCAATTGAAACCAAACGTATGTTACAAACATTATTTGAATACTTAGGTACAGTGGACTTTAGTTTGTTTTTTCCCGAAATCGGCACATTATTTACGATATAATATTATTGCCAGCTACACGTTTAACTTATATGATAATTTAAAAAGTCATTAGTTCTTTAGACGCCTTGAGATTCGCTCTATTTGCTTGGGACTTGAGAAACCTTCAAATCGATACAAAAGTTTTTAAGATTATCTATACTAAACAAACAAGAAAAACACAAAAACATGCAAATAAGCATGACTTTAGGAAAATGAAACTTTTAAAACCACTTACATGAATTTTATTTAAATTAAATAAAGCGAAAAATATGTATACCTCTATTGAAATCTTTAGCAGGATTTAAGATTGTTGAACGTGAAGTCATACATTAATTATAAACATATTCAGTCGTGAAGAGTTTCCATACAATAATTCAGATATATAATAATACACATCAACGCTTGTTTAATTGCAATATTAATTTGTACTTACGAGATAGGGTCACCAGGCTTGAGAATAAGATGAGGACCCGGAATAGAACTTATATCGAAATATTTCCTTCCAAAAACCGAACAAAAGATTGTTACAAAAGATATCTGTTTGTTATGTCTGTGCTGTATTAGAATTCTCTGTACATATTGTATTATATACGCCTTATAACGTGTTATTTGAAGGATGTATTAAGGGAATGACTATACTAGCTATTTTTCAACATCTCATATATTAACATCGATTTTTTTGAAACTCCGACATATTTCGCTAGTACATTTCAAACTTCAATAAAAACAAAAAATTGTACTGATCTTTTAAAGCAATTTATTACTAGTATATTTATTTTATGTATTTTTATTACATACACAAGTAGATATCTATTAAAAATAACTATAATTAATTAGGTATAATCAGAAACATATTTCTATAATTCCCTAGTTTTCACTTAGAGTGGATCTATTGGAGTTGGATACGTATCTACAGAGTTATAATCGTTATTTTTGTATTCTATCGTATTGGGAAATTCTGCAATATTAGACGTAGTTTGAGTTATAATAAATATATAAATTTGTCCTACTAATCCCCGATCATCTGGCGTTCCTATCTACTTGCATTGCTTTCAATTTATCATAATTGCTATTTGATAAATGTATTATTGTTGTACTTACAATCTAATGTTATGTTATTTCCTAGCCGGCATACGATTAATGTTATTAGCTATTGAGCAATTGATGTGTAAAGATGTTTTTATCAACTTATGCGGAGTTATTATTAGTTCCGCCTTAACTTATAATTTACCTACGTTTAAAAAAAAATTAAATGCGTGCTGTAAAAATAACATAAATTAATTATCCTTTAAAACTCCCTTCAAAAAAGGGTACCTACCTACGTATGTACGCATGTTTTTATTACTTATATCATTGGTCTGATGGAAAATATAATTATAATAATTTTTTAACGAAAAAACATTTACATTATTACATTAGAAAAGTTAAAGGTTATATGAACGATAAATTACCTGCTTAA
>DWNY01000657.1:0-15138 GCA_018250635.1 Telegonus apastus | reverse complement strand
CATACATGCATGATAACCTTTTATTTTCTTTCATACAATATATTAGTGTTAATGCTACATGACCTTATATGTTGGTAATATGTTTTGACAATGTACAAGACTGAGCTGTCACTGTTTTGACACGCAGAGGGTTCCGGGTTCGACACCCGGCCAGACAGATGACTGTCTTTAGATGATTGAAAGATGAATTTACATGTCGGTTCTGGGTCTGAGTGTGTGTGTATTTGTCTTTTTGGGCTTTATTTTAGCTTTATATGTGTTTGATGTAAAACTCTCTTCCATTTTTATTCAAAATATAATGCTTCTAACACATGAGTATAATATAATAAGGGTTGTCAACACTGTATATGTTACTTGAATTTTTATTCTAATTACTTTGTTCTCCAATGTAAAGCTTGAATGAATGTGAATTCACTATAAAAGACTGCACTAGTGATATGAAAAGGACTTGTGTTTCTCATTACCCGCTACTCGCTTGTGTGCATGTGTTCATCCTACATTTTTATCAACACTCCAATGTTATCTGGCTTGCGTAATTATTTCGCTTCAATTGGTTGTGTCATAGATAGTGCATTAATTCCATTGCAGTAAGTAAAGTATGATAGTCGCGTCGTTGGCGTGGATCTCGACAGATATGCAAAGTTAAGCAACATAGGGCGTGGTCGGTAGATGGATGGGTGACCGTCAGGGGCAAAAGTTTCGGATGACACGTTAAATAGGTAGTTTACTGTCAGTCCCGATTTTTATCGTTGGATCGCAGTCGTTAAACCTCGTCGGCCTCAAGGATGGTTTAAAAACATGCATTGGTTGGCTATTGGCCCTAGTTGTGGAAAGAGACCTTGGCCCAGCAGTGCGACACAAAAAATACAATTCGAACTGTGTAAAGGCAGACCCATAATATCTCGTTAAATAAATTTTCCGACTAGAAATTCTACTGTGACTGACTAAACTCTAATATGTACCTTCGTATATGAATTCGTACATATAAAACACACATACAATAATCGCTTGACATTTATTTAAATCTCAAATATCGGTATGATCGTATGGGTCGAAATATAGACAATAACCGCGTATCGTTTGAGAAAGAAATTAATTCCACAGTAATATAAGTCCGAATAAGTAATGAAAGCTTAATGGATGAATCTTGGGGATTCAAGGTTCAAATCCAAGGCACGCACGTCTGATTTATAGACTATATAGAATAGTGCTTATTAGAATTTACCTACCTTAGTTTAACGATGAAGGAAAAATCTTTGCAAAACCTGCACGCCTGAGAGTCCTTTAAAAAATATTCTCAGCGATGTCTGAACTATCAACTCTCACTTGGCCAGCTCTGTGGACTGTGACCTAAAACCCCGTCTCTCTGAGAGGAGAAACGTGCCCAGAAGTGGGAAGATAGTGGGTTTACGAAATAACTATATTAATATATAATAATTGTTTGATCATACAAAAATATGATACAGCGTACTACAATTGACTCGATACATTATCTCCTAGCTTCAATTAAGTTTAAACTGAAGCTTTTTGCTGTCCTATTTCGAATATGACCAATAACTCGGTGTAATTGATTTTACTCCTAATTGGAAACAATTTCACACGTATTTGGACGCTTTGGGATCGTTGGTAGTAGTTAACAGTTCATTCTACTATGATATTATTAATGAAATAATTTTTACATACAGAGCGGTGTATTGTTCGTTGGCCCAGTTATATAATACGCCTGCGTTAGCCAATCAGCGTCCACTAGGTACGTAGGTAAATAAGCATTCAAAATAGGAAAGATAAATTAGTAGTAGAATTAGTACCCTATTTGTTTAATTTGTCAGTCTCACTTGCGTGTATTGTGTGAATCTTTATTTATGAAACTATAAAAGAAAGAAAGAATCTTTATTTAAGAAAACTATTAAAAAACACGATTTTAACACGCGCTTAATCTTAATGGTATCTTTTGTCACGCACGTATTTGTTAAAAGGAATAATATAATTCCAAAATCAAGGAGTTCACTAGAAGTCGCTGGAAAAATCCACCACCATCGTACCTTTCTGATCAGATCAGCTCGAAGATGCCGAATTAATATATTGTCATACAAATTACATATTCATACAGACTTTCATTTCCATGCATCGATTAGAAGTAGGTTAAAATCGATTTTCAAGATTTGGTTACATTGTTATTAGTTACGTAGGTACTTCATTTCAAATAATGCATTATAATATGCATATTAATGCAGCGTGTAAAAAGAAAACTTGTATGTGTCTATTCTTCTTCGTTCATGTTTTACAATGACATTGCGAGCGATTTGGCACGAGTATACGTACTGCGTGCGCTTGTACAAGGTAATGGGGCGGGGATATCAGGCGAATTCGGCTGAAATATGGCGACCAGACGGCCGTTACCCCGTTACGACGGTCCGAGTGCTATTAACTACGATTCCATAAAGGTGGTAGAACCCTGTGCGGATCGCCTCTGGTGGCACCACCGTACTAGGTGTGACGGTGGTGAATTTTGACTAATAACAACAGTGTTAAGTACTGCTGTGTTCTTGTTGATGGATATAAGGAAGACATACATATCAAGAGCTTAGTCCTCCAGCTTAGTCCTCAGGGAAAGCAAGCAACGCATGTGTAGCCGAGCTCAGGTAAGAACCTAATCTCACCTTGGGTTGATTACGGAGCGACAATGGCCACTTACCATCGAGGGAATTGTACGGTCATCCCTTACCTCTATATTATAAAAAAAACGTTATCAAGGGGGTGAGGTGTATAAATACTCTGTAATAAGTCAGCGCAGGCCATTCGCGGCGTCACCGGCGCGTGCGTCACACCTCAACGCGAATAGAAAAGCGGTGACCCTCGGGGATGACGTCACCCGGCATGCGTGACGCCTGAGCTCGCATTACTGGTGCGTCGCGATGATCCCCTGGGATAAATTTCGCTGGTTTAGTGGGAATGTATGATGGAGTTTGCCTGTTTAACGCATTATTACAAACGCATATGTCACTACATAAAAAAACGTGTTAAAAACGTTGTGAATCAAATAGGTAGCTAACACATATATTTTTAATTTTGTTTATCGTAAAAATGTTTATATCGACTTTTTACATGATTTTTTATATCTTTTTTCATAAATGTCATTTTTTGTCAGAATAAATATCAATTTTGGTTTGTAATAACTTTTTATATTTGGCAGGAATGGCACCACTGTCACACTAAATTCTACCGTATCACATTTTATAAAGTTACCGTATTTTAGTTTCAAGTTGTAAAGGTATATGTCCCTATATAGCTTCCTACATCAGGTGGGTTGAAAGCCCGTTTGCTTAAAATACATAAAATTATATACATTACGCGTTACGTACTCCCATTCATAAAAACAGCAATTAATTTGTTTTTATGACACTAATCAGTCATACTTATTTTGAACTGTGATGTAAGACAACTCGTCTCGCCATTTGACTCCGTAACTAATGAGTCAGCTTCATGTATGGGTCAGAATTAGGGGCCATCCATTTCGTCACGTGAATTTCATGAGTTTTGACTCCTCCGTTTTTGATACAGCTGATCACATTTGTGAGACCTCCCTCCCTAGTGTGACGTCTCATATTTTGCAATCATAATAAAAATTAAATTATGGGATATTAGGTATTATATTTAGAAACTGGCTGACCAGGCGAACGTTGTTCTGCCATTTGTATTTAGATAACGCCAATGTGCCATTTGTATAGAGAATTCAACGTAAGAAAAGTTACTTCTGATTTTAAATTGTAATAACTTTTGATAAAGTGGATCGATTTTTATAAAATAAAGCCTAAATGTTGATTAACATTCGTACTATGAGTATATGTGCATTTCCATGAATTCAATCCTGTTATTTGGGCGGTAAGTAATTTTAAACACACAGACAGTGAGCGGAAGTTCCATTCTTATTATATATATACCGATGTGACGTCACGAAATTTAGAACCCCTCCTCATAGTTTGTCACACAATGTCATACTTCGTCGACACCCTCATTCCCCCTTGACCTGTGAATTTATGAATGACCCCTTAAGATGTGCTGTCATCTGTTATCAGGTTTGGTAAAGATGCATAAGTGAAGTTGCCATAAAGTGAAGAACTATAGTAGGTATGTAGTGCAGAAGTGACAAACTTATTTAGTTCTAGTATTTCCTCCTCCTATTTTGCCGATGCTCTAGGAATTTCTTCACAGTTCACAGTTAAAACCGCACAGCCAAGGCGTCGCGCCGATGCCACGCTGGCGCGTAGTTTCCCAATCCTAACCTTGAGACACCCAAAAAATATCGCACACGAATCGTTCGCTTGAATCACGCACCTTGACGATAATGAGCTGAGAATTAGTACCTATCTTTATACGTGAATAGGTCTTTTTTAATGTATTTAGGTAGGTAGGTACTTCTATATAAATAAATAAAATTTAAGTGTCTGTTTGTAATAAAATAATAACTTATAACTAAATGCATATGAAAGTATACACGTTACCTATAACAAAAAATACATTTTTTGTCTGTCTGTTTGGCTTAAGTAATCTTCTAAACGGCTGGATCGATTCATTGGATGATAGCTTAAGATCTATTAATTTAAAAAAGCACTAGCGCGCGCTCCACGCTCATAGGGCGTGCTGTCGCGGTCGTTAATGTCAGTTGCTATTAGGCTGATATTAATGTATGCCTTTTTACTTCTTCAACGCGGATGAATCTGGGGATCAGCTAGTATAATATAAAAGTAGCAGAAAATCATGCAGTTTGGTGGCAAGTGACCACTTCCGTCAATGGACATCTTTATTCCATCACAGAATTCGCAGAGATCCTTTATTCACCTGAGGTCGCTGACAGATGTTAACCGCTGCTGTGTCTCTACATTGAAGGTTGTTGAAAGGGAGATAAGTAAGTACTTCTCAGAGGCATTTTATATGTAAAAATTATATAAAACCGTTTGGAGTTGATCACAGATGACCATCTTTGCTAGTGGATCTAGCGGATCTAGCGATCTATTTTCATAAAGTATAAGTAACAGTTAAATTGAAATGGGAGTGGTAGGTGGGCCAGAATTGACTCATAATGCGTGCCTAGAGAAGGATATCGCTGAAGAAGAAGTGATGCGACGATCCGGGTAAACATTCAAAAGATTGGCAAACTAGAGAGCAGAAGAGGAATTTGGGGACAACCTTTGCCCAGCAGTGGGACAATATAGGTTAAATAAAAAATATTACGAATAAGGAAGATAGAATATATGTAGAAATCCTTTTTTGAACATGATTAATAAAGGAAGTTATTCCTAGAACTTGGGTGGGTAGGTTGGTATATTAATTTAAGAAGTTACGGTACGCTAAGGAGTTGGCACGAGCGCGAGTCTTGGCACTGGCCGCCTGTTTAATTGAAAAGCCTTGAAGTTAGAACTGGGGTTTAATTGTCGCTTGATGAGGTCACTGCCTCACAGATGAGGCTCTTGAAAAAGTTGGGTAATTCATTACTTTGGTTCAATCTTCTAAGTAACAATGTGGTTTTGGATAAAGTACTATAAGGGCTTAGTTTTGCATTTAAGATCAAATCCATACATCTATGTAGGTGTATAAATAAATAAAATTGAAGGATCTGTTTCTAAACTCAAAATATCAAGTTTTTACTTAATAAATATCGAAGTATAAAAAGTGTAACAAAGAATCAATTATTAAAAGATTTGTTTGTCTAACCTTCGAAATGGCTTGACCGATAAAAACGCAACTTTCACTAGGAAATAGCGGACGTTATTAGGAGAAATTTATTTAAAAAACGCTGCAGCGTAGAAAAATAAAACTTCACCGCTCATGTCCTCTTTTAAAATGGAATTTAGATTATTAATTAGCTAAGTCATGTCACATATTTTTAACATGCGGTTCGCCGATTTCTGCTCCCAAAATCATCCCGGATTTCAAAATAAAACCATATTGTTGATGACATCAGACTTCACCACACATCTGTGAATATAAAGAAGAACTCTGACTTTCTCGCGATACTTTCTTTCAAAGTCAAAGTCGGCTGGAGGACGAATTTACATGTGACTGTAAGGTTCAACGTGTTAAAGCAAGTATCTAATAATTAATTTCCACAGCTCTCTTACCTTTTATTAGGTATTAGATATGGCGCCCATATCACATTCGTTTCCTTATTTTGCATTCAGTGATACAGCTACGGAACTCATTAATAATTTATACTCACAAGTTTGTGTCGGTGCAAGCGAGGTGCTATGTGTATGTCTCTTTCATACAAACCTTGGTTTTAAGGGAGTGGTATGAGATTTTTGGTGGTAAAAATGTGCAGATTGTAGAAATATGCTGCGGTATTTTTCTCATGCTTGAATGCCACGCCCGTTGTATGTAGTGCCGCTTCTACAGGTATATATTGATCCAAGTTTAAGTAACTGATCATTAATTACGTTATCAACTGACGTAATTTCTCGGAAACCAGCAACGGTGACCAAATCATACCGCCATCTATATTCTTTTAGGTATATCTTTTTATATAACTAGTCTTTTTACCCTACTGAGCTTTGGATCGGCGCCGAAAACCGACAAGCTGTAAAGACCAATACGGCCAACAACAACTACACGATACGATAAAAGTTGATATAACTGGCGTTATAAATCTAATTTCGATGAAGATAATCGTTATTCATTGGCAATTCTTCTGGTGTTTGGTGACGGTGAATTCTTTCCATCTAGTGTCACTTTTGGCTACCTTTTTTCTTAAGGTATCGTAATGTAGGCGTCAACAAGGTTTTTAATGTCTTGAAGACTTCCTCGCAATATTCTATCTATCGTTTTATTTGTCTAGTTTATCCCATCCTAAATAATAGATTTAGATTTAAGTATATTTACAGTACATATATATAACGTATGTTGATTCGAGACTCAAACCTAAGGTATCTTTAACACATACATCTTAATAGTCCACCTCAATAGAGATATAACAAGGGTCCAGACAAACCACTTCATCTGAAACTTGAGGTCCGATAGACAAACCGATTCTGTCACACACCCGCCGGGATCCCATCCGATAAATATTTGTTCCGGCGCGGCACCCACTCTATGTGGATGTTTGACAAAGGACCCATATTCATGTGATTGTCTTACATGAATAATGTATATTTGATATATCGGTGTTATCGGCATTTGCATATATGCAATTATGCATACACAAAAATGTCATCCATATTTACGTGTAATTATAAAATTTTATAAAGTGAGCAAATTGGTGTCTTTATAATTACCATATTTGTATACGTATATTCTTGTATCTACTAACATAAATATAAAACCATGTAAAACCTATATCCAAGCAAATAAATACATTTAATTTGGTTTGATTTGTTTTATAGGTTTTATTTTAATTTATTGTGGTTAGTCTATGCAAATAAATAAAATTGAAGTGTCTGTTTGTACTGTCAAAATAACAACTTTTCACTTAATGCATATGAAAGTATATAAAGATATCAATAACAAAAACACCATTATAAATTATTTTGTCTGTCTGTCTGTTTGGCTAAGGTAATCTTCTAAATGGCTGGACGGATTTAGACGGGACTTTACTAAAAGATAGATCAAGGTCTAAGGCGTAACTTAGGCTTCTTTCATTTTTGAAAAAAAAAACATTAGCGCACGCACCACGCGCCAACCTGGGACCAATCTAAGATAAGTTAAGATAGTTAGTTACAGAAATCCGTCGGCTGCATTGGTCACGTTTATCAGATGAGATGCATTCACAACTAGGTACTTCTATAGTACTCAACAAACTATTTTACGTTTACTACCTAAGGTGTGATAAGTAAGACATACCTATTCGGCGGCGAAATCTGTGGCCGATATCAGGTAGGATTGTGATCTTTTCCGGAGGTGATCACAGATGTCCTTGGGAGGCAGTGGCCACTTACCATCAGATGGGCTGCATCGTTTGCTACTTCCGTATCATAAAAAAAACTACCGAAACTTCGCAAAACTGCCTTTCCAGTTCGCGGTGCGTTTGTACTGAAGCGTTTTGGTATTTTATTTTATTTGCTATAGCCGCGCGTGGAATGAAGCGTGTTTTATTGTATTAGTGTACATTTAGTGAATTTAAGGTGTAAACGCACACATTGAGATGTACCATCAGCAATAGATCAGTCTGCTTAGTTTAGGTAACGCGGTGTGTGGTGCGTGGGAGAATGACTCACAAAAATGGCCGCCGTAATTATCGAATGGCTAAGGCGTTTTCGGACTGTTAGACAAACGCGACGCGTCGCGTCGAACTGTGTGTTTGGTTTTATTTATTCGCCATTATAAAACTTTTTGTCTTTTGTCACGTGTCTCCTCACAGAATGAGAATGGTTTAGAGCATTATCCAAATCTGGCCTATAGTGGATTGATAGTTAGTTTATTTTTAAAATAGAACTTGGAGACAATACTGAATAAACAGCGAAAAATATAAATTTTGGTTAAGATAGGTACTTGTTTTAAAACCAAATAAGATTTTACGAATGTTACGTATGAAAATGCGTAAATAGGTAGTAGTTAAATATGAAAACTAATATTACTCTGCGTTCTATGAAATCCAATGATACAAATACTTATTTCTACTTATTTCAGGTCCCAAAATATGCTCCTAATCTTACATCAGTACGACTATCAAAATTATGTGTTTCCACGTCGTTGGTTTGATCTGCTCCTTATGTTGTAATGTTCAAATTGTTCAATACCCGAATATTATCTAATGGCGGTTGGTAACGTCGGGCATACTTCCTGCGATAAGTCAATTGTTAATGAATAGGTTTTTTGATACCGCTTTTGTTCATATAATTAAACGTTAATAATCACTTGTGGAGTGTTAGTCTTCTTATCCGGTAGGTCCGGAAACCTGTCAACTTATAAATTAATTAATCACGGAAATCTATTACCTACTACCTATTACAAAAATCAAATGAAACCTACCTACTAGGTATAAAAAATCACGTAAGTTTGTCGACAGAATTACTTTTTTGTACATATTTACGATCGTTTATGTTCAAAAATTCAATCGTCGATTTTAATCGATTGTGAATTATGACTATAAAAATCGATTATGAAACAAATGTTACTTTTAACTTCCAGATACTCAAACAGTTGTAACAAAAATATGAAATGAGTCATACTTTTCCATTGACTAGCACACACATCAATGACTACACAAGGCGATTACTCATTCAGAATTAATTAAATACGACTAACGAGGCGCACATTTTATTACGGGACAATAATTAAAAACAATTTAAAGAATTTTTCAACTATAACTACAGTTTTATAACGTGGTGTTCTAGTTCTGATCGCTGGCCTTAAGAATGGGTTCCTAGTTCGAAGCGTTGTGGTAAGATACATTGTGTACCTAAGTACACGAGACGTTCCCATTTTGTCTATAGGGCAAACAACGTGTCTCATGAGTGATCTTAATAAAAAAGATATTTACTAATTATGAAACATTTTTTTACCCCATACTTAGTCGTCAAGCGCTAGATTTATTTGAGACATTTATTGTTTTATTTGACGTTGTTCTCAAGTTCTGGAACCAGGAAGTATAAGTTAAACATAGGTAAATTCCTGAAATTCTCAATTGTCCATCAAACGCAATGCATCACGATGCAAGCGGGAGTCGAAGATAATAATACCCGCATAATTCATTTGTCAATCAGATCCATCAATCCCGTACGTACTGTTCACTGCCGAATGTGCGATTCGACCAGTCACCGCCTCACGTTTGCGGTATCCGTTACGATATATTGAGGAAATGTTGTATGTATGTACAGAATAATGATTGGTATGACATAAACACCTGGGGTTTCTGTTTTCAAATGGACTAAATTAACTCGGTTCTATTGTTTTTCTTTATGTTCTCGAAGTAGCACTCGAACATGCAGCCCACCTCATGGTAAAGGACCACTGCCGCCCTTAGACATCTTTAATTAACCCCAGATCACTGTCCCACCTGAGGTCGGCCACAGATGCGTTGCTACCTCTGAGGATTAAGTTGGATCGCCTCGGATAACTATGTCTCACTTAACACACCCTTCAGACCAGAACACAGCCGCGTTTAACACTGCTGTTATAAGGCAGAAATAAGTGTGTCGGTGGTCCCGCCAGAGTCGAACCACAAAGGGTTCCACCACCTTTAACTTCTCAATATTGACAAGAGAAGGACTGGTAGTGAGTAATGCATGCATTGAAGAATTGGTTCTGATCAATTCAAGAAACAAGTCCTTATCCAGTTCCGTTGCCGTCCTGTGCTGGACACAACGCTCTTCTTAGAGTAAGAGGGACCTAGGCCATAGTCTGTCGAGCCGGCCAGCTCTTCAGTGGCTAATCTTCACACTCCCTTTAGAAGAACTGTTATGCTTGTACTATCTCATTTTTTAGAAAATACATTTTTTTTAGCTAAAGTCTAAGTAATAGAATGTATAAAAATAATGTATTTCTTAAAAACGAGCCCTATAATAATAATATACCTTGCTCTAAGTTACATACCGCATGTACGTGATCCGTGCTTGGAGTAACCATGCGATCATCCGACATTCGACAATCTTGGGCGCCATTAGCACGTGCCTCACTTGTTTAATCATCAGATAATTTTTTATGCGTCCACTGCCCACGTGGTTAATATAATAGTCTCAGTTCGAGGTCGCCAGCCAGGATTACATCATTGTAGGTAAGTTATTTTTCTTCATCTTTACTTTGGCATGTGCCTATGCCTTCGGTCGTCTTAAGGAAGTGTCAAAATTTAAATTTTTTATTCTTGTCTCGTCTTTGGCTGGTTTAATTTGAAATCGGGTGTCTTAATAATGCGTGTTACTTCATCATTTAGATTTGTCGCTAGTCGAAATCGAATGATCTGCAGACCTACTGACGAAACCAATTCCGACCGATCGGAATTGGAATTATTGCGACAGTAGCGCCGGTTTAGGTGAATATTGTGTGGTTATTAGATGGACTACCTAATTGAAATGTACTGAAAGAAATCACGTAAACTTGATATTTAAATGTTTAATATGATATTTGATCCTACTGATCACTGTGACGTAATGTAACGACGCTGTTATTGTTAAAAGTGATTAATTTGCAATTTATTAGGTCTGCTGGACCCTTCTCACTAAAGGAGACCCGTGCTGTGCCGTGGAGCATTAATGGATAGATGATTACAGAATTATGCGGTAGACTGCTATGTTAAAAAGTATATTCCTAATTACCTATATGTCCATTTTATTTTTATATATTTAATGTAATTTCGAATGTAGGTAAAAAAATCAGAGTTACTTACTGCGAAAAAATATTATTTCACATACTATTAAATTGATTGAGTAAGTTCGCGTATGTGCTCGTATGTTTCTATAGGGAAATTGGTTGATCTTTGAGTATTAAACCAACGCTGCTCTCCGAGATAGGTATTAATAATCTACATAAACTTAGTTAAGACGCAGATGTATGCAAATCATCTCATAGAGGACTTCGCTCGCAACTTTGTCATATAGTTAGTCCCGTGCTTGGATTTTCTATTTCTGCACCGGTACGTAGGTACCCTAGAAATATTATCATTTGTCACGCTTTCACTAAATCCTTTCAACCGACTACGAAAAAGGAGGATTTTCTTAGTTTGATAATTTTTTGGAATTACGCTTTTAATCAAAATTCATTCAACTGTTTCTAAATTAGACAATATAGATAGTGACATAAAAATGAAACTATCTTTTATGTTGACATAACATGACATAAATGTATGATTTTAGACATATATTATCTCGAAATAGATATATTATAATATATAACGGTTACTCACTATACGCGAATTAACATATAATACCCGTATTTGTATTATTGTAATGTAATATAACTCTTGTAGTTGGGTAAACATGTTACTTTATAACACATTACACTTAAATCTCAGCCGTCAAAGAACAATTGTACCTACTAATTAGAGAAGAAGGTGCCTTCTTAAGGTTCTTTACTCCATTAGTCGATTGCAGTTTTATGTGTTAGTTTCGTGTGTTACTGTTATTTAGGTACATATGATTCACTTTCAGTTATAGTTGGTGAACTATGGACTGTTTGGTTTAATTTTTTTTTTGTTGGACCGTAACATTATTCTCGATAAAAGTCAGTCGTAAAATTCCAAAAAGCAAAATGTCTAATACGTAAAAAGAATATCTATAAAGTATTAATTTGCAGTTAACCTAAATTATATGTGTGCTTGTACGTAATCATGTTGTGTGGTGATATTTGGGGAGAAACTCCAACAGTATCTTTTCTATTCTCGATATAATTTCAGAAACCAAATGGTTTTGGGTGTTTTATCTTTCGGCTTTCACTACGTCGATTTTAATACATAACAACATCGTCCCCGTTATTTTAGCATTTTTGCTATACGTTATACATAGATTCGGACTTATCCATCCACGCACACTTTAAAAATTTACCCTGTGTGTGTATGTGTTTTTAGAGTCGAATGTAATTTCCCACTTAAAGAAAACCAATGACATGTGATTTCTGCGTATCTATTCCATGCAACCAAACAAATTTCAGTTAAGTAAACATTCTTCCGTCCCGCTCATGACTACAGTGTTGGAAAGAGACAACTGACCCAAACTACGGGGTACATTCACTGGATTACTCAGTTCCCTGAAACATATGATTAGTTCAATAACCTCCGGGGTATTTGGAAAATGCATTTCGCTTTCGTCGTAGGTATTCTATACAAGCGATTCTGACCAATAATCCATTCTGTTAATGTCGGTAACTGCTTGTCCTTGTGAACGAAGTTATATTTTGTTGGTGTTTTAAATAATGTTACCAATTAGTGTTGCTTTACTTATAGAATTGCTGGAAGTGTTTGCTTTAATATTTGTGTGTAGGTATAAGATTACATTGTGTATTAGTATCTTTCATTAGTTTGAAATTATTTCGAAAAGTACATAGATACATACTTTCGGGATGACATGTAGGAAATGTTTTTCGAAGTTTAGTCCTAGTATTATTTGTACTCAAATTTTAGGTACGTAAGTCCCTAATTAAATACTTACTACTACTATAGTAGGTACTTAAAGGAAATTTATAAAAGTCCTGTGTTAAAATGTTAATATTTATATAAAATTAAAGTACCTAGCAAACGATTACTCAGGCCACTTATAGGTAAGTCTCTTATGCCCATGGACATTTATAACCAACTCCACCCAGAACAGAGGTTCTATCTTATTCTGCCTCAAAAACAATTACAGATGCGTTGCCATTCCTGAGGACTAAGATGGTCGTCTCGTATTTAAATCACCCACACCCATCTAACGAAACTCAAAAACTGCTGCTGTTAGAAATAGGCGTGAGAGTGGTACCTTCCGGTCGAACCGCAGTTCCTACCCCCTTCCTAATATTTATGATTTGCTAACTACACATTTGTTGATGTCAAAATATGGACACTCAAATTTTATATTAACCATGCAATAACGTTTATTTTAACTGAAATACTTAGCTAGTAAAAGTATCTGCTTACTGTACCTACATACTAACGGAAAATAAGTCTTATTTATAAAGCAATCCACAATAATAAGTCATATCTCACGGGAAACGATACTATACGCGATAATTCTGCTATCTTAATCACTAGAAGAAATTATGAGCGTAAAATAAACAGTTAATTATTATGTCACTGAACATTTTTGCGGTGCTTCACACGTTGGCAGATAGAAGTAGGATTGTAGGTAAGTGGAAATATGGTAAAACATTTACTGACTTATTACAAAATACTTGTAAAACCCAGTTTTAAACCTAAACTTCAAAGCCTGAGGCTAACTTTAACATAGTAGTTAGTAGTAGTTTAAACTTGACCTTAAAAAGTAAAAAAAATGAACCATGGACTAAATGTCCATGGAATAATGAATGAAAATATTCAGATAATTCCAGATTTATTGAGTGCGACGTTTTATTTCATAAATATGTCATCAAATTTGAGTTTTAATGTAAAATGCGACATATTTCGAAATGAAATCTATGAAAATTTATTCTTCACAGTACTTTCAAATGGTTTTTACTTTTTTATTATTAGTAAAAATATTGTCATTTATATATATTTTTTTTAAATCTTCTACCAACCTTTGGCTTGTAAAGGAACAACATTTTACGATGACCTTGTGATTGACATTTATCACATATACTATTACTACAGACCAAACGCAACTATGCAACGGGTGGGTTTAAACCAAGTAAATTAAACCAATGATAACGGACTAAATGTAAAACCATTGTTTGTAATAAGGAATTGCGTTAAATCTTTGTTTAAAACTGAAACTATCGCTAGTCCGCGTTTTATAATAGGGGAGTTAGAGACGCAAAATTGCTATTAATTAATACGGCGTTAATGAAAATTCAGGGTACCTTTTTATTGTGAAGACGAATAATTTTATAGTATACCTAAAATAATGAAATACGTTTTGTTTTTTACCACTGGTGAATACCTAGGTTAATTTATTTCATTATATTTATTATATGTCATTGCACGTGTTATATATTCTATAGCGTTGACAACCCTACACAAATTGACGTCAAAAGCTATTTTTTCAATAGATAGTTCTATATTTAACCTCCATCAAAGGCAACATTATCATTGACATAAGCGGTCTGCAGTATCTTGAGATGACACTTAAAAGGCCTGCAATTTTCAATATCGCATCTGTGGCCTTGCGGATAGCGGTCAATTGGGTTATTTTTTACGTACTGATTATGTAGTTGCGATAGTGCACCTGATGGTCACTGGCCAGGGTCGATAATCAAGGCACATTCCTACTTCCACCTACTTATGTCATATTTTTATAGAATTTGAAAGAAAGAATAAAAACTATATTTTTATTTCATTCGGTATAACATAAAAGAAAATCGCTAATACATTTTTTTTTTATAAATTTATAATAACGCTTTCTATACTCATAGCCCCACACTAGGATTTTCTCCTGTGACGTGGGTGCCATTAAAACACACACAAAGACGAATACATATACACCCAGACCCAGAACAGAAATCTAAACTCATCGTTCAGATATCTGTCTGGCCGGGGATCGAACCCGGGACCCAATGCGTGTCAGACCGGTATGGTGACCGCTG
>DWNY01000656.1:0-15140 GCA_018250635.1 Telegonus apastus | reverse complement strand
ACAAATTATAATTTTTATTTTTAAAGCAAATAAGAAGGAAATGAGCAACCACCTTATGTTAAGTAGCTACTTCCGTCCATGGAGATTTGTAACCGAATGTATATAGAAGAGGGGTTTTGTCTGACGTCAATGCTCAAGTGTAGCAACCATCTCAATCCTCAGGAGTAGCAACTCATCCGTATGAGTACATTTGAGGTATGCGATGGTCGCCTCATTGTGAGTAACCAAACCCTTTTAATAAAACACAACAACTGTTTCACGCTATAAATAAGTATGACGGTGGTACTTCCCCGTTTGAACGATATGTCTACCAACTGGCAAGATTGTTGATATTTGCTTTATTACATGTAGCTCTAATATCTTCAATATCTTTTTCTCCCTGCTCTTTATTACTCGTTACCATCTACAAATATTTTTACACATTACAGACGCAGCCCACTCCACGCATAGATTTCTTCGATAATTATTACCTTCCAATGCACGATCGGTATACTGGAGCTGTCACTGCTTTAGAGTTTAGCGCTGATGGCAAGTGAGTATCATAGGTAACGAAGGAGATCGAATAGTTCTATGTTTTATGAGATAGCTTATATTGATCTTTCATCAGGCGACTGTACTCATGTGGTGCTGACGGCAACATATTCTCATACGAAATCAACTTTACTGAACCTTTGATAACAATTCCTAAAAAACCTCCCCATCTGGAATTGCCGGTACGTAATATTTCTCTTACTAAGTATATTCCGTCATTGAGCTCTGGATTTGTTTTATTGGAAAAAAATTTAAACGCTTACCATATTCATTATAGAAAGTAGAGAAGGTACGAGAACCAAGTACTTTAGACGGGGAACTGATGTCACATGAGGAATTAAAACAAAAAGAAGAATATGATAAAATGATGGCTATTGCAAACGCACATAAAAAAAGAGTTCGTGACCAACTAGCTGAACTGACCGCTGAGTACAGCAAACTAATCAAGGCGTAAGCTCATCTTTCGAGATATTCTTTTTTCACGATTTAAAAAAGAAAGCAACTCTTGCTTACAGCACTTATAACATGATACAATTTATAAAAAAATACCGAAAATTTTTAATTGACCTAATTTTATATCCTTAACTCAGTTACTAAATTGCACATTATAATGACCTATCAAACAAAATAATCACTTTTGATATCTGGTTAATACCTGTCATTTGAGTATCATTTATAATAATTTCAATTTTTCCATATCAGAAATCGTGCTCTACCATTTTCCCAACAAATCGACGTTACTCTTGATCCTCGACCACTCCTAGTCCAGGAGAAGGAGTTGGATGACGCCAAGGCACTGACGAGACGCAAGCTGGCGCACCAGCTTGAAGCATCGGATCTGGCTCTTCACAAGATGTACTCGAGAAATATTATTCAATTGGACGTGTTCCCTTTTACTTTGAGAGCTATCAGGTATTAATTTGTTTTTCATCCCCCTTGAAAAGCTTGTAGAAAAGCTCTATCGGTTGTTAAATCCCTTTATAAGCTAACTAACAAAGCCATCAAAATTTGAATGATTCCATATTGAATGTTTAGGAATTATAGGTTAGAATTGTTTATTATTTACAACTCAAATTATACATTTTAAAAGTTAACAGTCAAAATATAAGAAACAATTCACGCAACAGGTATATTTTCTTAGTAAACACAATTTCTAACTACTAATGAAAACTTATTAGTAATACAATTAAATATATTCAAATATTAAATATCTGTTAAGCCAAATATTTTAAACTTAATTTTAAAATTGTAAAGAGTATTTCTACTACACAGGGATCCTGAAGTCATGATAAGACCTTTCAGACAGAAGAATCTATCCAAAGATTTTGAAAACCAGCTCCAAGAGGTTTATCAGAAAATGGCAGAAGCTGCCTTACGTGGAAGGTTTGTTAACCCTATACTATAATATCGAAAAGACACCATTATACAAACTATTACAATTCTAACATTTCGAACTTTTTACACGCTGCATTTAGAAATATTAATTTATTGGAACTCGCTGAAAAAGAACTAAAGTAAGTACAGTCAATAAATATCAATCAAAAAACATGTTTTGTGGAACATTATAAATGATTCACGATTGTGTCACTGAAGAGTCCAATTTTCGCAATCACTTGTTTCGTTACAATTATGATAATGTACAGGCGGCAAGAATCTTCTACTCGTCGTGCAGCACCCAAGAAGGCCTCATTTGGACCTCCTCGTGTGGCGTCTTTCTTACTCGGTTTGCCTCCCCATCCGCCACACCCTTTAAAGAAAGCACTTCGAAATTATCACCAACGTCTAAATCGACACCATCTACAATTTATCGAGGTATTTAATACCCACTATTTTAAAAGTACCTCTGCGTTCGTTTCTTGTTCATTAATGCAGTGTTCACTGCCAATGGTAGCAACGGTAGAAAAACTTAAGTCGATGTAAAGAAAAAAGTGGTAATTTTTGTATTGGTTTTGTTCTTGCCATTAACTCAAATTGCTCGGAATTTTCTATTGTTAATCTAATTAAGATATGGAGATTCAAGGTTCTTGCTTAATTAAAATGAGTGTTAAATTTCACTAGTGGCAAGAGCATCTCTCGCGTAAGCCGGACCCGAACGCGATGCCGCCTGGTGCAGCAGAAGCGTTGAAGGAAGCCGAGGCAACTATTGGTAATCGGTTGCTCAAAACGCAACCCGATTACGTGGCACCGCCTGGTCATAACACCCAGTTACGTGTATGCCTTACTAGAAAAGAGGTACGCACTCATTACACTTATGTTATTAATATTGATAAGATAGGTAATAGTTCATCGAGAAAATTCAATTTCACATTGCTCCTTCTTCTTTGCATTTAACCATGACTAATGATAGAATAATTTGTTCATGAAATCATCCATCTATGAATTCGTAAAGACCTTGTTACTATAAAAATGGAAAAGCAGAAATATACTTGGCTAAAAATTGCTCTTAACAATTTACGAATTTCATGTGAAAATACTATTTAAAAATCTTGTGAATAATGATGAGAAAACAAACGAAGATACAGTCCGTCTGATAATAAATGTTCACTGCCGTAACCATCTGTAACCAACTCCATATATAACAGGGGTTCTATCCGACGCCTCTTCTGCGGACGAAGACAAATGCCCTATATCCTAAGTCTCCTACACCTTTTCACCGAATCTCTACAATTGAATCACGCTAGAGATAGCTATAGGAATAGTACTTCCCTGGTGTACTAGTACTACCACTTTGATAATTAAACTTACAGATCTACGACAACAAACATACCTTTAATGAAAAAGTACTAAAACTACGTCAGCACAAGGTAGAATTAGTGGCTCAGATGAAACACATTGGTGAAAGATTAGCAGAGATCCGAATGGAAATACCACAGAAGATGGCCAAGCACCCGCCGGCTATACCGCATATAGATGATGACCTTGAATTTCCTGAAAAAAACCTTGAGGTAAGGGAAAATAACTAAAATTACTTAGAAGAAGAATGATACGGTATTTATATTATTATGTTACTTCTTTATGTTTTTTGTAGATAACGTAATAATCAATGTTACTTTTAATATTTACCATTAATGTAATTGAAAAAAGTTTTACAATTTATTTTTCAGATTTATACATTGTTACTGTTAAAATAATTTTCACTTGGAGACAATAACACTTAGCAACCATCATCATAATATGGGGTACTATGGTCCTTTTTGGAAAAATATTTGAGATTGTAATATCTCTTAGAAAAACAACCCCAAAAACCTTTTGCGTACTTACTATCTATCTAAGTACCTTCACTTCGTCGTAAAATTGCGATTAGCAGTTAAAACATTGGAAGGATAGATTAAAAATAGAGTATTTGAAAATTTATTTAAAAAATTAATACTGAATGATTATAAATGACATGGACGTCTTTTATTTCCTTTATACTTAATAATTTGTCGTTATTCTGTTTTAGATAAAACCAGTAGTAACGCATACAACACCCAGAGCTACGATGGCCAAGAAGTCACAAGAGCGTAGAAAGTCCACGATGTTGCCGCAGCCCAGAATTCTACAGCCACGAGTCACCCGTTTCGTGCCAATTACAGGTATCACTCGTTTTTTGAAAATTGACCAAAAATAAAGAAATACCAATATTTTCTTATATATTTTCTTCAGTAATAACAAAACATGTATTGTCCTACAACTATGACTAAGAATAACATTACCGATTTTTTTCTTCGTTATGTTATAGTTAGTATCTAATCTAATGAAGAAAATTTGAGAGCACGAATGATGGATAAATGAATGTTTGTTAATAGTCGTAAAAACTACAGATTCGATTTAGATGAAATTTGGCACACAGATAATTCATAAACTGAAACACGATATACAGCAACGAGGTGACCAATTCGTGAAATGGCGATAAAGCATTGGTTATATTATTAAATTAATATATTGATAAATAAATTTACACATGGATAACACATCTCTACCGTTTTAAAAGAAACTGTAATAAAAAATTAGAAAGATACTATGTTATGAATTTACTTTTAATGATTTTACAGAAAGCCGCCCCTTAGCCGCATCTTGGGATTTGCTAAAAGCAAAACAAGACCAAGAGTCATCCGCCATAGAAGTTGAAATAAGAGAGAGAAGGATTGAGAGGTGAAGAACTGAGTTCTGAATATTTACCTAGTACTTTAATCTTTTTATGCTCTAAATTCTATGTTATCTTTATTTCGTTCCCCAGACATCTTTATGAACAAGATATGCTGCTTGCGGACGCCGAGATCTCTGTTCAAAAGTTTGATTCCCGTTTGAGACAGTTGCAACGGGAAAGAATTAGAGTTCAGGTAATTTGAAAATTAGAGACCGACCGAAACCGGTTTTTCGACTTATGAAATTGTTTTAGACTTATGAATATGTATACAAATGATTGACAAAAATCTGCAATTTAGATGAAATAAAATTGAATAGTTGTTGTTGTAATGAAAAATATGCACAAAATCTGACTTGTCAGACGTGACTCAACGTAGGTACTGAAAAACAGACAACACAGTACACAAGGACACGAAACGTCTGTGACTTTGCCAAACTATTGCTCCAGTACAGCCATACGCAAACCCATAATTCACTTTAGGATGTTTATGCTGTGCCAAAAGGTTCATCCGATTTCAATCCGAAACCGAAACTTCAGCTGAAAGCTTTTTTATATCCAAAACCTCGCCGAAACCGAAACCTCAGTCATAATTAAGAATACAAAGTTTTAGCCGTAACTATCTATCAGTGGTAGAAATTCGACCATAGACTAGTATATTTTTACTTTTTTTTATATATAACATTCAAATTATATTTTGTAGGAAAAGAATCAATTACTAGAGTTACATTTGTATCAGCTGCACAGAGAAATGAACGTTCTGAATCGTTTTGAGGCCCATGAAGATCGTCTTGCAGAGAGAGTATACGCTAAATTGATGCAGGTAAATTAAGCATATAATATTCTATAGCACAAAATACTCTTAAGAATAGTCATGAAGATCAATAAACGATAAGTACAACTACTGTATGTTGGTACATCTTTTGAACGATAGAACATACTGCACAAGGATATAGGTATCTATAGCTTATGCTAATGGAGAGAGATGTCCAAAATTGACGGCTAAATTGATCAACAAAAAAAACCAAACAAGGTCCTGTTTCAAGATTTGTATCGCCTAAATTTAGGGGACCGAACCTCATTGACCCACTTTCACTAAATAACGTGTCATTAAGTACGCGTACAACATATAAACCCATTTGATCTGCATATCCTTTTAGTACTTTAATAAAATAAATAAAAATCAACGCCTACATACTAATACATAAATACCAACGCTTATGATTCGAAACTTTGTTGTTATATAGTAATTAACGCCTCTATAGAAACCTATTTTATATTAGGTACGTGGAGTACAAGACCAGATATCGGAATGCGAGCACAGGATTGTGGAGCACCAAAACGAGAAGGACGAACTGGACCTTCAGTGCCAAGATCTCCAGAGGCAGTTCAAACGTCTGGTCCAAGATAACAAGTTTGCTGATTTTCTGCGAAGGATATTCAAAAAGAAGTATCGTCCACCGCGCGATCGTGATGATGACGGTGAAGATTGTAATATTGTAGTATCTTAAGAAAACATTAAAGAATGGATTATTGTTAATCATATTGATACAGGAGAAAACGGGGTTATGAATTTATACGAAATGGTAGAAGCTTTTGTGGTTCGACTTCAGCGGAAGCACTATTACACCTATTTATGTGTAGTAACAAAAGCATTACGCGCTGTGTTCTGGGTCTGAAGGGTGTAGCAATGGAGTCATACTTATCCTAGGCGTTCTCTTAGTCCTCAGAAGTAGCAACGCAGCTGTGGTCAAACTTAGGTAGGATTTTGATCTTGTCTGGGGTAGATTACAGATGTTCATGAGCGGTAGTGGCCACATACACCCAAGTTGACTGCACGCTCGTTTGCTACTTGCAAGTTGTATAAAAAATATACAAAAACAAATCAATGCCTGTTTTAGAATCGTCGGAATCTGAGTCATCGTCTTCAAGCAGCGAGGAAGAAGACGAAGGAAGCCTGGACAGCCGTGACATCGGACCCATACGATTGGACCCAAATATATGTCCGGATGGATGTGATGTAGATGTTTATAACAAGACTTATGATCTTAGGAACACAAGGTACGTGAACAAGTTATAAAAAAATGTCACGTCACATCAGCGATCGACAACCTTTTTGTCCACATGGGCCATGCAGTAGCTGAAGCAGACTTCCTAGGTATGTTCTCTACTGAATTTCTACTGAAATACCACGGACCGCAGGTTGCCGACCCCTGCTTTACATCTGTATTAAGAATGTAATTCATGCTCGCTCGAATGTAATATATCCATTGCACCTATCTTAACTTAATTTATAGGTTATATATTATTAAAATGTAGTAGTAGAAGTAACTTTTCTTTCGTCGAATAACGTACGTAAACATAATAGTTCTAGAGTAGTAAACTAGATGGCATTAATGTAGGTGCAAACGTCACTGACCCACGAGGAAGCTTTTAATATCAAATGGCAACACAACGTTAACCTGGTCAGTTAGTAATATAATAAAATTCAATAAACTAAAATTAGAGCAAACAAATCGAGGAAAGTTGAGAAAATGATAATTTTAATTTTTCTACTCACAGGCATAAGCATGAACAAGAGATGCTGGAAAAGGATCATCTGGTGGATCTCTTGCGTAAAGATATCGACGCGCACAATAAAGTGAAACGCAAGTTTTCTGTGCAACTGGAGCAAAGGAAGAACGAACTGAGGGAATTCATGGTAATATCATTATAATACAGCACTTCTACGTAGTTTTATAATGTGGTAAAATAATTATTATAATTAAAATCGTTCGGAAAGAAGTAATTGAGTGTAACATTTAAATTTACATAACAGTTACAGTAGCTCAGTTTTGAATAAATTATGGCTAACAAGTAGGAACAAAAAATTGGTTATAATTTTTTTGGGTTTTATTTGAAAAAATACTTTAGGGCAATTGACGTCGTCGTTTCCATTTCGTTACATTTTGTTACGGTATGATCAAATGTCATTTTAAACGTTTAAATAACAAGTTTACGAGAATACCTTTAGTAAATTTCAATTAGTTCACCCAATAACCACTAAATATTTAAGTCAATTGGCGCTAGTGTCGCAATAAATCCCTAACAATTCCGATCGATCGGAATTAGTTTCGTGAGTAAACCCGCTGGTGACTTTGATGATAAGAAACTGGTGAATTAATCTTCGATGATACGCATGCACCAGATGGAGAAGCAGAGCTGCATGAACGACGTGGACCAGGTGGTGATACTGCGGTACGACCAGATCCGCGCGGCGGCGGTGCGCGGCTGCACTGGTCCGCAGGTAGGGTTGATAACCATATTATGATCATCATCATCATCATTACCGTCATACAAATAGGCTGGAAAATCCTGGAAATGTTGCAAATGAAAATGAGAATCATTTCTTTTTAATTTGTCGACCAATACCTGCTCATTATAGTACCAACGTATAGTGTCGATTATTGGGGTACATTCATAGATCACGTCACACGAATTTCGTGACTTTTCAACCCTTCTCCCGTTCCTGTCACAGCTGGTCGAATTTGTGAGTCCCCCCCCCCCCCCACTGAAATTTTTTAATTTTTTTTTTTTTTAAATTTGTGTCCCGAAAAATAAAAACCCCCCCCCGCCGATTGTCGCACAATATCACACTACGTCGATCCGCTCCCTTCCCCTCTACGTGTGCAAATTGTGAGAAGCAAGTTTTAGTGATAAAGTGATAAGAAAGGGCGAATTTTTGAGGAGATTTAATTCAGTTTAAATACAATTTTTATGTTTAAAAAATAATAAAATAATCCGATAAAATATTGGCAACACTATCCGCAGGGACTGTCCCACACCGTCGTGTTCCCGGAGAAAATGCTCGCCAAGCTCCGGAACCGTGTTCTCGAAATACAAGAGGAGATTAAACAACAGAAGCAGAGACAAAAGTAATCTTACTAATATTGTAAAGCTGACACAAACTGTGTGGATGCATATGGATGGTTGTTTGTATCTCTCTAACTTCAGAACCTCTCTGATCTGGATGAAGTTTCATAATCGAGCTTTTTCTATGCCGAATCCGAATGCTCCTTACATTTGCCGCCCCCAAAATGCAATGTGGCATCAAGCAATTAGCAAAGTGACAAACGCTTCTGCTGAGAGTAGCTAGTCTGTTAGGACAGTTACTTGTTTTTAGCAATATGGAAGCAGCTACCAAGCATGTAATCTACCTGACAGTAGGAATAGGACAGATTTCTACCTGAGGTCATCCACAAATGCGTCTCCACCAAGGACTAATTTGTAATACCTCAAATAAAAATCTTCCACATCATATCCTTCAAATCATAACATAGTATCACTGAACCCATCACCTAAATGGAAAAATATGCGTGGCAATGGTGCCACCGAAACCGGCCGCGAGGCGTCCAACTATTATTTTTCTATATAATACATGCTAAAACATAACAATAAATGTTTTTATGTAATATCTTAACAAATTAATAGATAATCAATATAATAAATTACTATATATTGCAAACACAATGTTGATATTTCCGAAAAAGTGTAAACTTAACAATGTAAAACAAGGAATTTATGTAGAAAAAAATAAACTATTCCATATTTTCAACTCCCTGTACTTAACGTTACTACTACGACAACAATTAATTTATAAGCGTTCTTACCTCCGAACGAAGTATACAACAAAGCGTTTATTGTCCAGAATAAACCGCACCCACTTGTTCCGCATGAACGTGGACCTCAAGGCCATGGAGGCCAGGGCCCAGGAGCTCAGGGCCCAGATGCGGGACGTGCTCACACGCAAGCTGGGTCGTCCGCGGCGAGCTGACAAGACCCTCGACGACTTGCTGCGGCAAATGGCCCGGAGACACAAGTTCTCTGCCGCACAACACGCTATACCGCAACTCCTCACTCAACTCAGAAGCTGGCGGGTAAGTAAATCAGGGACGTTATGGAGATCCGCATCCGTAACCGGAACTATCGGATACCCGAAACCGGATCCGAATCCGAAATAAAAATTTCGCATAATTTCGGACCGGGGTGGAGTTCAAATATAACACAAAATTTATGATTTTTACCCGGCAGTATCGACACAATAACTGTGCAGATTTTCTTAATTGCAAATAATTCATATCCATAACTTCCCTAAAGTGGAGTGTGTGTCAATCCATTATTAGCCCACTGCAATTCACGGGTCTCCTCTCAAAGAAGGCTCAGGTCATAGTGTACCTCGCCAAGTACGAAGTGCTTCACACACCTTTAAGAACATTTTTTAAGTACTCTCAGGGGTGCAAGTTTTTCTCACGATGATTTTCTTCACTGTTGAAGCAAGTGACAATTAATTTCTAATAGTACATAACAAAATTTACTTAGAAATTGAAAACAAGAAAAACGGTGAAGAAAAAATATTAACAAAATTATTATTTTTTAAATTAAAGTACATAAATGAATCAACGTTATTTTTACAGGAACGTCACAGTGAACTCGAGAAGAAGTACCTCAGTGTTCTAGACCGATATTCTGATAGACTACGACTCGCCGCCGCTCTACAAGCAGATGTTCTACCGCAAAAGGTAACAAACATAATAATTCAATAAAAATATTAATTTGATTCAAAAGACAAGTGTATTTCTTCTAATACGTAAATTCTTATTACCGAAAAGAATTTAATTATTATTGAAGAGTTCACTTGTTTTAGGCACCGAAAGATCCAAGCAAAATGGCAGGTGCATACGAACCAGAGCAGTACCAAAGAGATGTTGTGCGTCTGCGCATTGTTAGAGCTCAGCAACTTCAACAGATTAAGGTAAAATATCGTAATATACTTAACAGCCATAAGCTTTCCAACTAGCTCATGTGTTGCATCCATCCATGCTTCCTATGCTTCATGCATATTCATCTATGCTTTAAAAATTTCATTTAAATATTAAAATTTATCAATTAAATCATCATCATGACATTTGATTAAACCATTTCATAGAGCCTAATTTTATGCAACTTAACATATTACAACAAATATTATCTATGAAAAACTAAACATTTTTTTTAAAGAAACCTTATAACAACACTGACCTAATTATAATATACCTATTGTAATGTTCCTTGACAATGTTCAGGTTCTTCAAGAGGAAATCCAAAGTCTTCGCTTGAAGCCGCTCTCGCATATATTGACACCGCCGGTGCCGACTCCCCCCGAATCGGATCACTCGCAGATATACTTGTTTATGATGCCGCAACCTCCGCGACCAAAACAGAAGAAATATTTCCCCATGTGAGTGTACCATATTTACCAATAGCTTACTGGGCGAACGTTGTTCAGCCATTTGTATTTAGAAGTTTGTCTGTGATTCAATGATGTTTTACAATAACGCCATCTAGTCCGCTAAGGTAGAAATATTCCCGTACGTACGAATTCAACGTAAGAAAAGTTACTTTCGATTTTGAAATTGTAACAACTCTTGATAGAGTTGATCGATTTTGATGAAATACGGCCTAAATGTTAAGTTAAGATTCGTACTATGAATATATCTACATTTTCATGAATTCAATCCCGTTGTTTTTGTGGCAAGTAATTTTAAACATACAGACAGCGAGTGCGAGTTACATTCTTATTATATATACAGATGTCGCTTATCTTGTATCTCAATGTCTTCTTCATTTAACCTAGTGATTGTCTTCGTTGAAATTTAGTGATATTCATAGTGATTATGAGAATGAATCCAGCAATCTCGGAGTATGATTTCAGTAGTGTCCCTAATCAAACTTACTTATCTATTGAGATCACGTAACGCTATTCACCGTGGCTAGAGCAAAATGACTTAAAAACCATTGTCCAGCGGTGAAGTAAGTACTTAGTCACTCAAGTATTAATTCTGAAGACAGTATCAGGCACGTATCTTGTTTACGTTAAAATAATCTTAAATTACCCAACATTATTAAGTTTCTGGACTTAAATTAATTTGGACCTATTCACATTTAATAGCCGATCTTGCAAAGGCATATTCGACAACTTTTCGACTTGAACAATGTATTAATTATTACGTATTACCTTGTTCAGTCCAGTTCCACAGTCAACCTTCAAAATGATGGCACACATTTGGAAAGATGTTTAATAATAATAACCACATCATACAGTCTGCACCGAATGCACGTACAAATTAGCCGATAACAAAGATTGATTCGTTCTCATCCAGAACTCCACTAGGCTCGACAGTGAAGCTAGTTTACGACATAAACGTGATGAAGCTACTGTACGACTGCTTGGACGCAATGAGAGTGACACGCGACGACGCAGACCAACTGCTGCGAGAGCTCACTACGGAGCTGCCTGACGTCATATCAGGGTTAGTTGATTCAACACACTATATAGATGTGTACTCGTCGAAGGTATTATAATCTTTCAGCTCTATATTTCTACCGAGGCACTAGTAGGTATGGCGGCTATGTAAGGGATCCAGACTATTTCACTTATCGATTAAAAGAAGGACATATCTACATAAGTAATAGTGTTTGACTTGATATGCAAATCTCAACAAATGCTCACTTTCCCATTTTATCTGAAGACTTCGTTCTGCTGCGGACTGATCGTTACTTAGTCAATATACATTTTTTTGTTCTCGAACGCGTTCAGATATACTAGAGATAGCAAATATTTATAACTATTAAGAATTTAGGTATTTTGTATTCATTCGTATTCGTATTTCTTAGTATATCAGCTGCAAAATTTTTAAGCTAACATCAGTGGCCAGAAACTTTCAAACAACTTTATTTCATTATTGTTAACTCTACATAACATAACATCTTCACATAACCTCCGTATTTCTCAATTTTATACTACTACAATATTGTTACATTATAAAGAATCGTGAAATATAGGGCAACCTATTTCAGAAAACGTATTGTTTATGATATTTTAGTTATATCCATTTATTTAAAAATTATGCCGACTCACAATAAACATTGTGAACTTATTTTGCAGAGCCAAGTCGCGTTTTGAAGTGGTTGACGCTATAGTTCGCAAATGGCTGTTGAAGTACGGAGGCGATCCAAGCTTGTACAAGAAACAAACGCGTGCCTTCGATGCCCTCGCTGCTTTGGCGGACCGTCTTATTAGACAACATGTAAGTAATCTGAACCCGTTTAATTTTATGCCTTAAATATTACGAATAAGATAATATTATCAACATTGCTTTTAATGCTGAAAGTGGTCGAAACACGAAAATCTGTACATATAACATAGTATAATATATAATATGAATGTAACTCGCGCTCGCTGTCTGTGTGTTTAAAATTATTTAAAGCCAAAACAACGGTATGGAATTAATGGAAATGCAGATATATTCATAGTACGTATCTCAACTTAACATTTAGGCTTCATTTCATTTGAATTGATCCACTCTGTCGAATGTTATTTCCATTTAAATTCAGAAATTACTTTTCTTACGTCGAATTACGGACGTACGCGAATAGTTCTACCTTAGTGGGCTAGGTGGCATTATTGTAAAAATATCACTACCTCACGAGCAAACTTCTAAATACAAATAGCAGATCAACGTTCGCCTGGGCAGCTACATAGTTTCAAAATAAAATTAGGTAACTGAAGAGTTGATAAATTTTAACAATGTAAACTAAAAGAGAAAAAAAACACAGGATAAGTATTGTATACTTCAATGTAGGAGGTATCTTTGCTGCATCAGTCATTAAGGCAACCCTATAAGCTTTGCTTGTGAAGAATGTGAAACCTAAATATAGAGGTAAAAATTATTTCCTTTTTATCTCCACTTATTTGCTTAGAAATTGGTCACTAAAATGAATAACATATTAGGTAGGTAGCTATGAGGACATATATTAAAATATGAAATAATTACCCACAGACAAACTCTACGGCATATGGTAAGGCACCAGCTAAAATGCTTGTAAACTTTAAAAAAGTTTTTATACATTTTCAACAGATAGAAGCAATGGAAGGGACAGAGGCGGGGTCGATAAAAGTGATGGAGTCCCTAGAGGAGGCCCTTAAGGACGTCTCCGGTGCAAAAGAGCCTCTCCATAAACGCTTGGGGCCGGCTCTGGCGGCGTTGTTGCATACTGCAGATACATCAGATTTGGGTATGATAATATGGTTATCAGCAGTGTTACTCATGAAACCAATTCCGACCGATTGGAATTGGAATTGTGCCGACACTAGCGCCAATTGAGTTCAATATTGGGTGGTTATTGGGTGAAGTAAAATAAATTTACTAAACAAATTCACGTAAAGTTGTTCCTTAAACGTTTAATATGACATTTTTGATCACATCGGTCACTATAACGAAATGAAACGACGCGATTAATGGCCATCGATTGATGTCGAGACTAGCAGTGCAGCTTTAAAACATTAACGAACTCAATATTTTGCACATTGTTATGAGAAAACAATATGCAATAAGTTATATGTTCAAATTACTTATTTTTGTGTTTTCAGAAACCAACGAAACAATGACGTCCCTTGTGAATTCTTTACTCGACGAGCAACATCCCCTCACTGCTGAATCCATTGATCTTATAGAAGTTTTTAATATTGTGGAGGACATAAAAGGTTTATTAATAAACATATCTCATCATATTTAATAACAGATTATCTTCCTCACAATATAATAGTTACCTATACTGTTTATTTCTACATTATTTCTACGAAAAAATTTCAACAATTGAATTTATGAATTACATCAAGTCTTCATTATTTCGATGTTAATGTAATTAGCTTTGATTATAACATACTCTATAGATACAACTTCACGCTGTCAGTGTCAAGCGAATAACGTCCAAAAAATATATGCTTGTGTGCGTGACTCTACATACTAGCTTATTGACGGCGTCGTATGATTGGTCGATTGCTTCCATTACCCCATTTTGATTGGAAAATAAAGTTGACTCTCATAAAAATTAACGATTTGGAGGCTAACAGTTAGTGACCATTTTTGGACGCTTTTCTAAGTACCAAAAGCTAGATCACATAATCAAAGGTTCTTTAACATAACATTAATTTAATGCAGATTGCGGGATACAAGCCCCAGCTGAGGAGTTAGAATACATAGTGCGACTGGCTATTGATAGTTTACGTGCACAGCTGGTTGGACCTGAAGAAGCGAAGCGGATTGAGGCAGATGTCGAGAAAGCAATGGCTATGAAGACGGTTCGTCGTATTGAATTTAATTACAGAGTTTACATGTATATTTATAGTGTCTCATCACAATTTATGGGGCGTTCACACTTATTTATTTCATGAACAGTTTGTCAAATGAACTATAAATCAGCAGATCATTGATAGCAATCAAGAGGAAGTTCCCGTTAATCGACCACAAAGCCGCCGACGCCCCATTATCTAAATCGTAAATGCCATAACCATACTTCGATCAATAATATCTAAAAACACGGTAGTGTTTGACAAATTCTGATGAAACAGTACCATGGTTATATTACACGAACCATTTGAAGCCACTTTTGACCCCTTAATAAC
>DWNY01000655.1:0-15146 GCA_018250635.1 Telegonus apastus | reverse complement strand
AAACTGATTTATTTATCTTTTTTATGATTTATCTATCTTATATTTCATACTTGGGAATAGTCCGGTGGGTGTGTCAGCCAATCAGTATCCTCTGTCGTCGTCATCGGAGTATAAGGGAGATCAGTGGTGATAAATCCAGTTATATCTAAATCCTCATTATTTTCCCGCTGTGACTGGAACAAATAGGAAAACATTAGTAAAGTTTAATAGATATTACTATATGTCTGTGCTTTCTAGTTAGGTTACCTGTCACTTAAATATAAAAAGGCTAGCCATTATAATACGATTACAATTACAGCCGATGGATCTAACTTTGAACAAACTTAATTGCTATTGTCAATTTTTATGAATTTATTATGTACTTACTCTCGGAGTGGTCACTTCTAGCGCTTGGGGTAGCGTCGATCCGATGTTACTCAACGTTGAGGATACGAAGCCTTCTGATCCGGAAAAGCTTCCGAAGATACTGTTCTCATCTGAAGTTACAAAAAATAATTTTAATTATCTTCTTTCAAAGGCTGATGTATCAACCGAGTATAAAATCCCGATTGTAATTTGTTATTGCCGCGCATGGATCAGCTCCTGATCTGCCTTCTGTTTACTATCTTAGAGCTTAAATTAAAAACAGATTGTTTAGACTACAGCTTTAGTTTAACCATATATATAGGTATTTACTGGAGCTTACCAGAATCAGTTGAGATAGGGTATTGCGCTGTTATTCCATTCAAATCCGGCGCTTGCCAGTATGGTCTCACTGTAGACAGGTCTCTGCTCGCAACCGCCCATAAGTTACGGGAACGGTTTCTTTCATCAAAAAACGTATTTCTGTCGTAACTTTCATAATTAATATCATAATCCGGTATCTGATCTGGTATTTCAGAAGCTTGTACAATGTCGCCGTTATTTTCAGTGGGAACTAATGCAGGTCTTTGCGTTCCTAATTCTGGTAAGTAGTTATAAGATCCACCCGATGCACAGTCCGGTGCGATGGTAACACACATATCGTATGCAAGGTCTGGTCTATTAGCGAACTGGAGCAATTCTATATCTCCCTGTAATGAAATCGTATTGTAAGTATTACTAGGTCACATATTACTTAACTAATAAGGACAAACACTGCTTGTTGATTATCCTTCAAGTATATGATTAACTTTATTTGACGTTTAATAATACCTGTTCTCAGAATTATACTGGATTCAGTTTAATTTTTATATATACGAAATATACAATATATACGAAAAATATAATTGTTCTACTATTAATTAAGTGTATATTTTAATAAAATTTTAAAAGATTTTGAATGGGTATTAGCAAAATATACTTTTACTAAAAACGCTAACTTTTAGTACACTAACCTAAAATAGTGCTTTTGGAACATTTTTTAGTATAATAGTCTTAAATATTTTACCACCTTTGTTACCTAGGTTACTACCTATTTTAACAAAGGATTGTTTTAAAGCGATCGATAGTAGCAATAGAATTGCTTGTTTAATTGTGTATATTACAACATAATAATGTCCCGTAAACCCGCTAATATCCCATTCCTAGGCAAGGAACTCTCCGCGTAAGAAGAGCTTTAGTCACTGCGCTGTGCTAGTGCGGATTTCAAGGCACCCATGTGTATTTTCCCCAGTTTCCCCACAATAATTTCCTTCGGCGTTTTAAGGTGATCATTAAATTCTAATACACATATCATTTAAAATGCTGAGAATTTTAGACCACCAATTCTGGATTACTGCGGTTACCTAATATGTATTGGTTAGCAAACCTCGTAGTTCTGATCCGGGGTATATTGAGTGCCGACAACTAAAGCTCCAGCTAGGTTGAAAGTGCTGCCTGGTTTGCGATTTAATGGTAACGTCTCCTTTTCCTCACAATCCACGAACAGAGTCGCTGAATCGCCCTTGATGCTCAGTGCAAGCCGGTGCCATCTGAAAGTTGTTTTATAAGTGTACCCCCATTGTACCCCCGTACAAAGAAATTTATTTTTAATTTTTACGATATTGGTGTAAGCCTCTTTGAAATGAAAAGACTGCAAGATTGACAATAATGAAAGTGAAATGAAATCAGTTTTTATACATTACATTACAGTTATTTTGTAACAATAACTAAGCTTGTTTATTACAGTTCTGTATCGAACTTGTTAAGACGGAACCGTTTTACTAAGCCTCCATTGTCAGTCCGTTTTTCACAGGGCTCTACATATCTTTTAAATCCAAATACATAGACACTTGAATACTACTGACACAGAAAAACGTTTTCCGTCTATATATTGAACTATCATAGTTAGATACTTCATATTTTCCAGATATTTTCAAAATGTATGTACTTTTATAGCTGCTATAATACAAAACTATACAAATGCTAAAAATAAAAATAATGAAAATTGGGTGGTACTCCTCCATTTGAGAGTTCGACTCACACCTGGCCTTTTTATCTTTATAGCGTGAACATGCCGTTTTCATATAAAAGTGTAAAAACTAATCTCACTTCTGATCAGCGACATTGACTCGGTAAGTGAGTAGCTCGTTATCAGGCGGGTCTCCGCGGGTGTCTTCGTAGTAGAGCTCTATTAGCTCTCCCACAACTAGCTGCAGTTGCTCGTCCCCGGCGTCAGAGTATAGTACAAATAATGGGTTCTGATCCGAGCCTGTAGAGCATAAAATGATGATGATATCATGAACTTTACTTAGATTGTGGTAGTTTGGTATAAAATTCGTTCGTTGCGTCGATTGTCCGGGGTTGAAACAAAGAAGTTAAATATACTTAAACGATTTTTGGGTCTAAACCCAGGCATATATTTTTTTGACGAACGTGGTAGAATTAAATATAACATCTTTGTATCGCGAAGTAAAATATCTTGAACTAATGAATTTACTTGTCTGAAAGTTCTGCGGAAATGCAAATCGTTTGAGATCAACTAATCCGTACTGGCTTAGTGCGGATTACTTACGGCCTAAACTCCTTTTAAAAAAAAACTGTTGGGACAATAATAGGTTGATGATGATAATATTACCTGCCAATCGAAACACAGTTAAAATGGAGAAGTCCTCGGGGAATGTGTTGAAGAACATTCCAGCTGCCAGCTGATGTAGCGTGGCGTTCTCGTTAAGGGCCAGGGCGGAGAAGTCAGCGACGCGGGTCGTTGGTCCCTGGCACCTCCCCGGCACCCTCGTGACGCCCTCCGGGAATACCCCATCGTGTACCACCGATAGGACATCAAACACGTCTACCGTATCTGCATTAAGTAAAGACGTAATTATATAATTCTAAAATCTTTGTTAATACAATTGTAGGTCTTTAGACACAAAGATTTTGCATATACAAATTAAAACTACATTTCTCAAGTTGGTAAAATTATAAGTGGTTTAAACTTCAACACCACCATTGTTTCTATTTAATAACAGCAGTGTTAAGTGGTGCTCGTTTTCTGGTTTAAACGGTGTGGTAAGGGTTTACCGGCCCACGCGTTTCAACTTATCCCTTAGGAGTAGTAACGTATCTATGACTAACATCGTTGGTGATAGATGTCCATGAGCGGTCATAGCCAATTACCATTAGGTGGACTGAATGCTCGTTTGCTACTCCTATATTGTTTTAAAAAATACATATTTTTTAAAATAAATAACGCTTTCTATACTAATATTTTCTCCTGTGTTGTGGGTGCCTTGGAAATACACAAACACCCAGACCCAGGACAGATCTAAATTCATCATCCAGATATCTTTAGCCGGATATTATGAGATAAATAAAAATAAACAGTACAGAGGATAGTTTAAATTGTTGAGTCATCGGTGTCGTTAATTAAGAGATAGCGAGGAAAAAACAATCGAATGATAAGGAAGAAAAAACGACACAATTAAAAATAATTTACTTCTGTTTTACTTTGAGTATATTTTAGGAAAAGGTTTTTAAATAACAAGCTTTAAATGAATAGTTTCAATACTAAATGCTGCACGTGGTAACTATAAAAATACGTATACTCTACCGTCAAAGTTATTATTATAAAACATATACATTATTACTACTTATTCAGCTAAGTTCACAAAAATATTCGTATCCAAAAGGTGTCTACATTTACGAAACATATGCGTCGGCATGCGTACGTAAGAACGTAAATAAACGTATTTAAATTGAATAAACAAAAAATACTCACCATCCCCTTTTCCCCCGACGAGTAAGCAAAACAATAAAAGTAGAGATTGCCCTCTCATATGTAGAGCCATTGCGGCCCGAATAAATATGTTGGCAGGATTATATTTATAGTAGGTCCCATCCCGGAGCATAAAAGGCGATGGGTACTAAATGTGGAGGCAGTCACCGACCTCCCGAGTCCGACATGTTGTACCCTCCGAGATGGTGACCAACACTGACTGCTCGTGTTGACCACTTCAGCACGTTACTTCTGTATAACCATTTAGCGTGTGTATTGCAATGGTGTCAAAACAATAAGGATCAATTACTAGCCAGAGGACCATAACATATGAATCTCTTGTGCTATTTATCCTATCTACAAATAAATAAAATTGAATTGTCTGTTTGTTATATCAATTTAAGGACTTTTTACTTAATGCATATGAAAGTATACACGGTATCTATAACAAAAATACATTTTTTTGTCTGTCTGTCTGTCTGGCTGAAGTAATATTCTAAACGGCTGGACCGATTTTGACGGGACTTTCACTAGAAGATAGGTGAAGGTCTAAGGCGTAACTTAGGCTACTTTAATTTTTGAATAAAGCATTAGCACGCGCTCCACGCAGGCGTTAATGTCCGTTGCAATTGGGCAAATATTAATGAATGCCTTTTTACTTCTTTAACGCGGATGAAACCGCGGGGATCAGCTTGTGGTAAATAAAATATGGAATTGTTGTACAATTATTTTCTGCTCCAATAGTTCGCGGCGGACTAACGCTCCGTGAGGGGATAAATCTAATGGAGATCATCTATTCTACCGGACGCTTGCGGGCCATTGACCTCGTGGAAATAAACCCAGCCGTCGGGGACATTTCCGACAGAAAGAAGACTATTGAAGCTGGACTGTGCATACTCCGCGCCGGCCTAGGCTTTTCACGAAGAGGACCTATACCTCGGGGTGTTAAAGATATACCAATACAAACATTCCATCCAAATGATCATACAAATATAACAAAGACATAACTTAGTTGTTATTGGAAACTGTATCCGTACACTACATATTTACACAGCTAATCATAAGTTAGCTCTTAACGATTTATAGATAGGAAACAACTTTATTATAACTTCTATATTTTGAGTATTACAATTTACGAATAATAAAACACTAATCTACGAGTTTATCTCTGTCGTTTTTTCATCGTTTCATTTCCATGCCTTGACTTACGAATCAGTAACTTAAATTACCGTGACCGTAAGCTGTAACATTACTATTAAGAAGGCCAATGAACAATTTCATTTGAAAAATCAACATCAACCATGATCGTATGTAAAAAAATATTTATTTTATTGGTAAGTACGTTTCCCTCTTCTATATCAATGAAAATCGCATGCAAATCAGTTCTCTAATCACTCTGATTAACCGTAAACGTTACAGACACAGCTTTTACATATTTATTTTTTATATCCGTGATTCCTCATTACAGATTTTTGCCATATTATCAATAGTGAACACTTTAGAGCGGAGAACGTTGGATGAGGAAGAAATCTTAAATAAAGTCAGTAAATACTTCGATAGAATACCGAACGTAGAGCCAAAATACATAATAAATGAGCCTTTATCAAGACTAATATCCACTTACTTTAACGGAAAAGTAAACCCTTTTCCTTTATACAGAGTAAGTCTTAATATCGACAGAAAACCGGTAAAAATTCCATGGACCACTGATCAGGCTACACCAATCAATGAAAAAACTTATAAAACGAAATATAAATATATAAGAAAAAGAAACAAAAAGATACAGGAATAAAACTTCTTTGAGATAGTTACTGGTTTTATTCTCACAATGTCTCAATAAGTAACAGTTCATTTGGAATATCGGTTTCTAGAATATTATTTTTAATATTAACAAACCTTTTTACTTTTAACAACAATAAATGTTCTTTATACATATTATACACGCTATAAAGTAGGCAATGTACGTATGCCCTATTGAAATAGCACTAAATTTTTACTTAGTTTTTCTAAAATCCACTTGGAGTTATTGTATGTTGATTTCTATAGACATTTAATTTTATAAACGCGTGCCGTTGCAGACAAAATGCTTTTCTTTCATACAATTTGTATTAACATACTTATATATATCGTAACACCAAAGCACGGACTCGAGCAGTCAAAATATTGTATAGACATCTCATATGATTTTATCTGTAGAACCGTTATTATCGTGCTGACTTAGAGTTTATGGTGCTGAATATTTTTTTACTGTACGTAGAATTCTATAGTGACCAACAAGATTTATTAAATAATAATAACACGTGTTCAATCTAATCTGATAATTATTTGCACCAAGGTATGAAGATATTAAGTTTATAATCAACAATAGCAATTAAATACGATTGACTATGTATAATTGTTAACATTTAGAAGTTAACTTGAGGTCTGTAGTGCTTCTGGAACTTGTTTGTTTTCATAGACATCTTTATCTGCCATTTAGCCTGCACTCGCTTCATAAAATGAATGTCACGAGCTTTCCTGAAAAAATAATGAGACATTAGTTAATTATTTAAAGACTATAATTAAGCTATTGGTTTTAGATGGTCAATATATACAAAAGTACATATTCCAATACCATATAGAAATCAGCTTTATTGCATGACAATAATGACAATGTAAATCTTCTAAAATACTGAAATACAAAATGGCATTCCAAGTAAATCTTGTGACATAGAACGTTTTGCTAAAGTTTTGATAAAGTTATATATAAAGTAAATGATACTTACTTAGCAGCAAGTGCCTGCTCTCTTGGCGCCCAGCCTAGTGCCTTGTATACTCCTAATAATCTGTGTAATTTCCTATCCGACTTTTTCACTAGGGCAACACTGTTTTGATTCAGGTTCTGTTTGTAATATCTGAAAAAAATAGATAAAATACAGAGGATCAAGTTCGAAATTGGGCAAAAGTAAGCATATTTTTCAGCAATATTATTTTTTATCAACTCATTTTCAATTATACTCATCATGCCAGTGCCTGTAAGTTTTTCGTCAGGCAAAAAAAAAATGGCCTACTACTACCTATATCTTGCTCATACTATAAATAAATTTAGTCAAAAACTTAGAAAACTTTGCTCATACTTTCACTACATAACATCATGTAAGTATTTATAATTTAATCTACACAAAACATAAGTATCTTAATGATACTTGTAAAGTAGATGTTTTAGCATTACACAAAATAAATAGTACTTGTGTATGAATATATTTAACGTTAAGTTATTGAGTAATAGCATTTATTACACATACCTCATGAGGGATCGGTGACCGACAACAACACCAGATGGCAGCACCAGTTGAAAATCATCTCCTTCTAAGGCAGTAGGCCCGTCTACTTCAGCATCAACATCCATACTCTCGTCACCTTCATTATTATCAGGGTATGAAGTACTGGAATAAAGTAAAGGCACTGTGATAAAACATATTCAAAACTAACAAATAGTACAATTAGATTGTATAGCAGTTACTTCAACTTATGTCTTATACTTGTTATGACTTTTTATCCCAAAAAGTGAGGAAAGCCTCATTTGAGCTACTCTGATTTCAACCTCACGTTTACCAATACATTATTGATAAACTTTAGAAGAAACCCTTTTTATTTGAATTAAGATACAGATGTCCAGATGACATTTGACATTTTGAAACATTGTTTAATTTTTAGGGGTAACAGTTATTTTTTGACGTTTTCACTTAAGTGAAGTACAAGGAAGATGAAATGATATTACATTTAAATATATTTACCTATAGTCATAGTAATCAGCATACTCGGCAAGTGCCAAGCCATCGTGCAACATCTTGCAATGGCCCTTGTCAATCATGTGACCGCGCGCTGCCTCCATGGAATAGAAGGTCCTGCCAGTCTCATTACACCAAAGACACATGAAGCCTTGTGAAATCTGTGGATTTCAAATATTCCTTCTTTAAAACTATGTCACTGTGTTACTTAAACCTTGCTTATTGCTACTTAAAATCAATTTAAAATGAACAGATTTTTTCTGATTATCTCTGTTAAATTTGTTTGATATAAAAAATCAAGTTGATATTACTCATTGACAAAATTTTACATTATCTTAATTGATTATTGCACCACATTTACACATGACGTGATATTCTTAATTTCAATAATTTCAACGCTAATATAAGTTATTAGTGAACAAAAATAAAATTAAAAATAATACCTTTTCTCCAAGATAGAGCAACAGTCCTTTAATATCTACACAATATTCCACATCTGGGATGAAGAAGGAGTGGGTCTCAGACATGTGCTTAAGATTCTTAACCATGGATTTGCTGTGGTGGCCACAGAACAAACAATCCGATGGCTTGATGAGTGAGTCACTGCCCTTGATTCTGCACTCATCCCATTCATCAGAGTCCAGCTGAAAGAATAATAAAACAATCAAAATATTATATTTGCACCAGATTGTTTACAGAACTCTTTTTAACATCAAAAACCTAGCATGTCTTCATTAGACATAACATTAAAGATAGATTGTGAATTTTCTCATAAAAGTAACATAACAAACACGAAAAGTAACATTTGAAGCTGGAGTTACCTTTGATGCATTTTTATTATTCAAGTAATTATGTGTTTTATAATACCCCTTATGTCACAGTGTCAGAATGATGATCTTCAGAATCGCAATGATATAACATAATTATTTATTTATGCTTTTTAAACCACATATTTATTATACTTGAACATTATTCATTTTAGCATTAGCCTTTTCATCGCATTTTCTACTATCCAATGCTAACTATGTTTAATTTTAAACATATTTCACAATGCTTTGACATTGACTCATATTGGAAACAAAGATAAATCATTTTATTGATCTGGTTAGCATATGTTATTGTGCATACAAAATTGAGCCATATATAAAATATATTTGTATATAGATATTTGAACAACCTGTGCCTATATCTGTGGTCTACGGTCTTATCTCGTGCGTTATATAGTACAGCTGGTTACATAATATAAAGAGCAAACATCCATAAATAATAGAACATTTTGGTATAACCAAATGCAATGGCAGATCCAAGTGGTGGGCTGAGAATCCAGGCCCTCTAAAATCTAACAATATATACTTAAATCCATATTTTCAAAGGCAAAATATCAGAATGCTAATTTAGAATATTAGGCATACATTGATTAATCAAATAGGATTCCATTAGTTACCAATAGCTTTAAGAAAATAAGATAAAATTGTAGAAAGTAGCAAATGAGCATACAGTCCACCTGGTGTTAAGTGGCCATTGTCACCCAAAGACATCTTTAATAAGCCCCAGATAAGACAGATGTGTTACTATCCTGAGGACTAAGATAAGTATTTCTTCCTTCAGAGCAGTACACAGCAGCACTAAACACTGCGATTATTAGGCAGACACAGGTGTGACAGTGATGCCGCCAGAGTTGTACCACATAGAGTTCTACCTTTAGAAAGTTCTCTGACACAGCAATCTATGCAAACATTTAATTTGAAAAGTCTACTTGTAATATCAACATACAACTTTAAACTAAATGCACATGAAAGTATACATGGTATTTATAACATAAATACGATTATAAAATTTAGTTCTGGGTAATCTTCAAAATGGCTGAACCGATTTTGACGGGACTTTCATAAGCACAGAGCTGATGGTATAAGATGTAACTTAGGCTTCTTTTATTTTTGCAAAGATGAGTTTAGGTTCCGCACAAAAAAATTAAACCTATAAAACCACATGTACTCCACGCACTTGGAACCCTCATCACCAGCTTCAATGTCAGCTGTCAGAGTTGCTACAGGTGAAAACATGAAATACAGTTAACAGATCAATACAAAAAAATAATCAATACAATATTTGTTATTAGCAGTAAGGAAACAAACCTCTTCAATTTCAGAATCCGTTTCGATATCTTCGTCTCCAGAATCGTCAGCGTTGACTACAACAAACTTCCCTGGTTCATCCTGTTTGGAACCCTCAACTTTAACGAAACTGTCAGTATCCGAATGAACACTCTGCTCCTCTTTCTCGACTGGGACATTCCTTTCTTGCGCTAATTTGTGTTTTTTGCTGTTCAAATGGTTGGTATACGCATTCTGAGTATTGAACAACTTAGAGCAATATTTGCAATACACAGACTCATCGCGATTTGTGTTTTCTGCCAACTGCCTGTGCTCCTTCGCTCTCTCCTCAAACTCCTCCAATGTAACAGGAGGTATTGAAGCAACTTTCCGTTTCAAATTATACCTGTGCCAATCCAATTTATAATGTTGCCTTTGCAGGTCGGCAGACTTGAACAGCACTTGGCACGTTATGCACGTAAACATATCCGGCATCATTGATTAATTTAAATGAAAAAGTCTATCACAGCCTATTAACAGTAAACGCTTATTGAGAAAAGAAAAAAATATAAAGTTATAACAAAAGGTTGTGTCGTACGATAAAATTTTATTTGCAACAATGTGCGAAGTGTGTGACGGAGTACGGACTGCGATTACTAGGGATGTTCAATCCAATTCGATACTTTTGCGGATCGATACAATGGAATACGATCCGCCCGATTTTTGTAACAATACAATAACATTCAATTCTTTGCCGGATCGATACACATATACGGAGGATCGGATCAAAAATTGTATTTATCATTAAACTTTTAATATAACTTAAAGGAAAAAATATAAAGCGAAAACACATTTTCATGAATACTGTACTTCATTATTTATAAAGTATGACCTAACTACGGAAAATGGATTAATTTTACTGATATAAAGAGATATCTAGTTCGTTACATCATTTATTTTTATCGCATTAAAAGAATATTTTCTTTTCGGCATATAATTTAATTTAAGGGTAGAAAAAATTAAATGTCTTTCCTCTATTATTGAATACGACAGTATTTTTTTTTTAAACTAAATATTTTATTACTTAACTGGATACTAGATCGATCCCAAATATCGTATCGATAGAAGATGATCGATACTTGGATCGATACAGTTCAATACGATTCGTTACGATTTCGATACACCGAGGCACCCAAATCGGGCATCCCTAGCGAATATGTAATTACGTAATGTCACTGTCAATATTGTCTAGATGTCTTTTAATTATGTCTATGGTAACTAGCAGTCATAGAGTATATTCCATTAGTCAACTTTAAAACTCACAATCGTGGCTGCTATAATTGCCGTTTCAGTACAGAAAAAAAGGCCGTAAGTGATTTCTGCTAAATTTGGATTTTGTAAGTAGAACAAATTTATGTCAAACGTCAAAACTCCCATCATCCTATCCAACACTCTACTATGACCCACTTATATTACGTGAGGAAGTCAAATGATGAATAATCTGAATGATAAAGCGAGTGATAAATACGTATCAAGCTAACTGGAAAGCACTTATAGTACAATAGGACATATATTATACACATTACGCATGACACACACGCAGTAACCTAGAGCTAGCGGGCTCTTAGCTGTTCATGACAGGCTAATGTGGCTTCACAAATGGACTTATATATAAAAGGCTGCTAAATAATTGTACTACGTTTTCATCGTAGAACTAGGGCATACCACGGTTATTTGATATAGGTTTATATAATAGCATAAACCCAAAATATTTTAAATAGTATGTACAGAAGGGGAATATATTTAAAAAAGCATGAAAAGTCGGTACGAGTATCAAGTGGCATACAGTGATTATTATGACAGTTGACACTTGACATTGGACTTGTTTGATTACATTTTCGTTTTAATTTTTACTGTCTTATTTTCTTACCAAGATAAAGAGGTACGTACTTTAATGCTTTTTACTTTTATTGTTTCGTGCTTTGTCTTGTAGTTAATTGATTTGTTATAGTTATAATACTTGTTTTAAGCAGTATAAAGTGGAACTTATTATGGACAGTATAAGATATATCAATTAAAGGTTTTCCCGCTTAGTCCTAAGGAGCAGCAACGCGTCTGTGATCTACAGCCTCAGATTCCTCAGTCCTACTTAGGACTGTGCTGTAGACACTGCAGTGACTGCTAGTTGAGGAGAACTTCATGCTTGTTTGCTAGTGCTTTATGTACTATTGAGAGTTCAATTTATTTTATTCCATTTTTATGTCGGTCCCGGTTGTTCAATATCTGATCTGATTTTATAATCTCTGATAAGGACCGGATTATTACTGTTCGGCGTTTATGCATTTCATTTCTTTTCCAGGAATGTTTAAATCCAGCCACAATGTTGGAAACTGAAGAAGTTGATGTTGATTTCTTTACGCCAGCTGAGGGGTACTATGTTTTTCTACTTTCGTGTCATCATTTGATTATTCATATTGTTCAGAATGTCTGGTAATGAACATACATTAATATATTAGATGCCAGAATGTGGCTAGTATTTTAATCCATTAATGTTTAATGTTGGTAAATTTTGACTATATTGAAAATAGTGCTACAATACCATTAAATATACAATAAAAATATTTTTGAATGTTATATTCTATTGTAATGATTTTTTTTATTATCTAGCACATCCCTTGCAAGCATTTTTGGGAAAAGTTCTCAACCAGATGAGGCAAAAGATAGCCCCTCCTTGAAGTATGTCCCACCCCCACCACCAACTTCTAAGCCACAAGTTAAACCTACACAGTGGATCTTTACCTGTGCTGTCCACGGATTTGAATGGTGAGTGCTATTCATATTTTCTAAGTTATGTTGAAAATAGAAAAAATGTAATATTTTAATTGAATATGAGGACATGAAATATAAAAACGTATTGCCAATGTATTAATGCTCATTACTGCTCTTTTCAGGTCAAGTACAGGATATATTAGCAAAGGAAAACTAGGCCTTGCAATATTGAAAGTAGTAAAAACAAATGCTCATAGTATTATACTCTATGACTCAAATAAAACAACAGTATCTTTTGTTACTATTTCTTCAAAATTAAAAATTCATAAAAGAGATGCTTTGACAGTTTCGTACTATGACAATTCTCAGAAATATTGGAGTATTCAAATATCTGATGATGACATGAACAATATGCTACAGTTGCTGCAGAATTTACAAGCCACTATTGTTCATAAATCTTTCCAGGAAACTGACCGAGAACAGTCAGATAACAATAAAGTAGATATTAAAGATAATGTTACTGTCCAAGACGCAGAACATAAGGAAGAAAAGGAAATAGATACAGATTCATACATGAACCAGAAGACTAAAGACTCCATCCTTAAAAGAATGGCTAACATGGGACATTCGGTATTACCTACCCATGGAGTTGCAAAAGGACAAACAAGTGACTCTTCAGATTCAGATGAAATTGATGGTGGTAAAAAAAATGTCAGGCACAAACCAGGCAAGTCTATTCCAAGAAGAAGTGCAGAATTAAACATTCAAGATACTGAGGGAAATATTGCATCCCATTCAAGAAAACCACCACACAAAATTCATGTTGATGGACAATCACCAGTGTCCACAAAAAGTAGTAATACCACACCTTGTAGTAGTGACATGAATATGTTTGTAACCGAGCAAAGAATAAGTAATAGTGAATTAAGAATCAATGTAAATAGAATGTCTGACAAAATAGATTTAGTGCTAGAGAAATTAAATTATACTACTAATATAGATAAGAGCAATTCTGTATCAAATTTCCAAAATGATATAATTCAGAAATTGATAAGGGAATATGAGAGTAAAATAAAAACTTACGAAGACATCATGACATCTAAAGGAATTGATTGTCATTCCTTAACATCATCAGTCAATATGACAGAAAATGTAAAACACTTGCAAGTTGACGTATTGAAGGGTCGAATTGAAGAGTTAGAAAAAGAATGTAGAGAAAAGGACATAATTATATCTACAATGGCTGATGATATAAAGGTTTTAAATGAAAATAATTATAAAGTAACAGAAGACTACGGAACAAGAATTGAAGAATTGTTAAATGAAGTACAGTCTCTGAAAAATAATCTAAATGCGAAAAATGAAGAAATAGTATCTATTAAAACAGATAATATTAACACAAGCAATCAGGAAAATAATGATTTAGCAAGTAAGATTAAGAAAATTATGAATGATACATTCCAAGCTATTTCAGTTAACTTTGATGATGAAGAAAAACTTTACACTGGAAAGTCAATACAAGCTGTAATAGCAACAGTAATTAAGAAAACCACTATTGAGGCATTGAAAGAGTTAAAATAACAGAGTTTAAGTTTTCAGAGTTAACTTACTTACTTAACATTAATAAGTGTAGCCATTCCTTTGCTTCATTTAGCGAATTCCATATTATGATAATTCCTTCTATAATTCCTTCTTCTGTCGTACCAGGACTTAAATTTTTTTCATACAATATGTATTAATGGTCTGAGTTAAAATAGAGGAAATATTAAAATTGGGAAAGGATTGCGAGCATTTACCCAATTTTTTCAACCCTAATAATAGTTGTATAATAAGATTTTTTAAACTGCCATGTATATGATATGATGAGATCACGATAAGATTGATAAGCAATAAAATATCCTTAGTTTGATTATTCATTTTTCTTATTATTATACTAGCTGTATCTTGTCAAACAAACATAAGTGATAACCAGCTCTTAAAGTATCTAATAGTAATTGACATCAACGCTGGCGACCTCGTCTGTGTGGAGCACGCACTGGTTTATTGGTTAAAAATAATTTTGCACCGAACCGTAATTCCTTTATCCTTGTCTAATATTAAAGTAGGCTATGTTACTTATACCATAAGCTATCTAGCTAGTGAAAATCTCGTCTTAAATTGTTTAACCGCTTCGAAAATTATCTTAAACAAAGAGAAAAAGTATTTTATTACAATATGTATATACCTTCTTATGCATTTAATAAAAAGTTATTATTTTGCTTGTTTAAACAGACTTCACTTTCATTTATTCGTATAGATAATTTAATTTAGGCTATCATAGATTAAATAAAGAATATATTATGCTACTAATTACGTACTATT
>DWNY01000654.1:0-15147 GCA_018250635.1 Telegonus apastus | reverse complement strand
AAATAGTTATATCTATAGATAATGGTAATTTAGATTGAATTACAATTTAAAAAATATATTTTTGTTAATAAATTTTAAATCGAGAGATTAATCATTTTTCTACCCCACTACGTCAGATGAAGGGTATTGTTTTTCGAGCGTAAGTTATTTCATATCTTTGACATATACATACATACCCTACAGGTAACAGGTCGACGAATTTTAACACATGAGGTGTCGTCAGATTCCTCTCATTTGTCATAGTGACATAGGCTATAGAAAATTTCAAATATCGTGCTGCGAACGGAAAAATAGGGTGGCATAAGACGAAATATTTTCATCACAGCAATATGGGTATCAAATGAGTATAAAAATGAAAAGAATTTAATGCAGTCAGGTTTTTTGCTTTCAAGAATATTTTCTAGCTAAACTAGGATTCCTATGAATTTGCATTTTTGATAGGTGACCACAACATTAAATCTTACCACCAACCACGGAGAAAGAGAAATCTATAAAACACCTAACTCCACCAACTAACTAGGTATATTCTAAAACATTAACCAACCAAGTCACAAATCTTAACGAAAAACCGTAGCTCAGGCGTTATATCAATAACGTGTTCAATAACTTCACTAAAGGCACTGCCTATCTCCACTATAGGCACTACTATCTTCCTATAGGCACTGTTGCTTATCTCCCAGGCGCCGGACAACAAGGCGTTCCGCCTGACGTTACGATCCCCCTCCACGCGGCAATTACCGGCAGATATCCCCCTCTTGATAGCTTCGCCGTAGATTAAGAAGCTAGATTTAGGAGCTGGTTCCCTGGGAGTTTTATGGCTTAGATAGCTAATAGTAGCGCCCGTCAGTGGCTAATCGGGTGGGAATCCACAACGCCACTGTATCAGTTATAAATCCAGTTTGAGGACGGCGTAAGCTTTACTCGTTTATGTATTCCTGGTCCGTTTTATTGAAATTTACTTACTATAGCGCTAAGTTTAGATACATTTGCATATTACAACTTATTTTAAAGGTTTAAAATTTATTTGTTATTGTAAAAAATGCTAGTTATTTTTCTGTATATTTTAAGTTATAAAAGTAGGAAACTAACCATCCAACTATTGGTAAGTATCACTGCAACTCTTAAATAACTATTAAAAGTTTAAATATAACAAGAGTCCTACTAAAATCACGGGCGTGTACTAATAGGAAAGCCTTATCCATATCATTCAAACTAGACCCAAATAAAAATAATACAACTATATTAATATTAACATTAACTTACAGCTATTAAAATATAATCATAAATGAATAGTTGTAGATACAAAAATTTCAATAATACAAGGAAACCATTGGTTAATAAAAGGGGTCTTTATAAAACTTACCTATTGAAGCCGGCGAATAATTTCATTCCCATTTTAAAATTTAAACTAGCAGTAATAGATATAAATCATCGTCAAACTCTAAAATTCAATCGTAATCCTCGGTCGCGACTTTCGTCTTATCTCAGAACTAATTAGTTTGAAATGTTTCGATGTAACGCGAAATTAGCCCGAGAGGCGAAGACACGTTGAATCGGGCGTCACAATCAATCACAGATAAAATTGTGGGGAGGCAATAAATTAAAACGTCGCGACAAGCGACTTGTCATACTTCTGGTAAGCGGGCGATAGGCGACGTGGAAAATTCATCGCTATACATAAGACCTTTTCTGCCGTATGACGCTGATGATGTAAATGGCGTCTGTCTATCTATTAACTTGTTAGTCCACTGCTGGACTTGTCCTTGTCTGAATGTAGCGGTTCGTTGTCGTCTTCTTGAGATCATCAGTCCACCGATCGATCTTTACTCCTTTTGCTAAGGACCATTGGAGGACTCTTCTACCCCACCAGATGTCTATCCTAAGAATCATATGGCCTGCCCATTGACACTTCTGCTTGCTAAAATGTCAATGATTTTGTGTGAAATTGAATTCTTTTTTTAAAAAATCAATTGTATTTAAAGTAGAGTAGAGAAGTAGTGACCCCTAACTATAAGGTGCACTGAAGAGCAGAAAAATTGTCACTGATAAGCATGCCGCACAGTGGAAGTCAATAAGTTCAGTTATATGACCAAACGAATACAATAATTCTTTAAAACATGAGATATTAACAATAGCTAAAAATAATAATATTTCATTTTCACTTCAGTTTTGAATTAATCTAATCATTACACTTTTTAAGCATCACTGCTCGCCTCTCGCCGGCGATGGGCCCCCTGTCAATGGGGCGAACCAGACCGGTTATAATTGGGGCGGTTAATAAAAACATTTGGTCGCCGTCGAAGGACAAATTCGACAAACATCGACTCTTCCAATTAGGCGTTACGTTCCAGATTTATGGTCCTGCGCCATTTCGTGCGTGGCTCGATTTATTGACTCACATGTGCGACAGTGATCGCATTGATCGATCTGTTGATCCGACCGGTCGGTGGTTGGAGCGGTCGACTTGAATTTTCAATAGAATAATTTAATTGCAATACTTATTCTTAGTCTTGCCTTGTTCATATGCTTTCGATTTTATTGACTCATATGTGCGTCAGTGATCGCAGTGATCGATCGGTTGATACGACCAGTCGGTGTCGAGTGATTAACTTGAATTCCTAAAATAATTAAATTTCAATACTCACGCTAGGCCTACGTTTTTTCTTGTGTGGCAATCAATTTGATTATGCCACCTTATTTCTGTTGAAAAGAACGGTCCAAAAACAACGATGAAGATGAGTTTACTTATGACCTAATTATAATTCTAATAGAAGATCCGAACATCTAAAGTTATGTGGTAATTGAAAACAAGGTATTTAAAATAAATGCAGATAGGCCAGTTTACAGAACTGATCTAGAACAATTTTCACGATTGGAAAACGCCTTCCCATTCGATTGTGATCGAAGGCTAACAAAGCGTCCTTTGTGCCGACGAGACGGGAACGAGACGACTGGGAAATTACGTGTCGTGGATGCTAAGGAGACTTTGGAAAGGACAATGCAGTATAGACCTATTTAAAAATGGCTTATAGTTTATAGGCAAGGGTTATGCTTTTAGTAAACAGTTTAAATTCATAAGTATGACAAAGATATCTAAGTATCAAAGATAAGTTCCATAATTTTAATGAAGATGTTGTCATTAATAGTGATTTTATATTAGCTTAAACAGTCCGATCTATACCAGTGTTCAACTATTAAAAATTTGGCTCTAGCAATATTTAGAATATTAACCGAGAACAGATAAAACATGATGAATAAAAAGTAAATGAGTAAGAATGTAAATTCATAATTAATAGTGCAATAGAAAAAGAATTACCTTATCAACGTAATGAAATATATTTTATTAATATTGCAAAATATGTTTTTGTTATCAATAACTAGACACGCCACAGGATTAACGCTACCATCTGCCATTTGATTGATCATTAGATAAACGCGAATATGTTTGAGCGATAATGGCACGTACCTGATAGCTTGAACCGATCAAAGCGTAACTAAAAATCATATTACAAACCCAAATTTTACCTTCACTCCTTCGTCAAACGAAATTTACAGCTAATGTCGAATATTAAGGTCCAGTATCGAACGAGAGCCGCCGTCTTTATCATCAGACCTATTTACGTTCTCCCGATACAATCAAGATTTATAACTTTTATTGCGACCCAGTGCGTTTCGTTAGCGTTGTCATCCGTATCGCCAATCGATGCTTTATCGTCGATAATCGAATATTATATCGATTTCACGGAGAATTCTGGTGAAATTAATCCATTGTTTCGTTACCCGAGAAACGTCGAGTCACCGGTACCTCGGACGTTTTCTATTGTGACGATTCTGTTTTCGAATCGACCGCGGAAATACATCTGATCGCCACGTCCGTCAAAATTACACGCGCCACTTCGGAACGGTACTGGTTAGAGTTCAGGGTAGGTTGGTTGAATAACGGATCGCTTCAACTAAAATAGCATAGGCCGCGAACAACTTGAAACTAACGAACTGTAAAAGGAAATAATTTTGGAATTTTGAAGAGCATCTTCAAATGGGATAATGGAAATAGTATATACAGAAAATCTTAATGATAATGTGCGTAAACGTAGTTCCTACTTTAGAAACATTTACACCTGCATCATTATTGTCACACTTTTTAAAACGGGACACATCTATCGCATAAAGATTGCTTACAAATAAAGTTGCAATGAATACCAGTAAGCTTAGAGCAACATTTTTGTTGTTTAATTCAAAATTAGACTTTAGAGCATCCCTGTTGTTGTTTAAATTAAAATTTGATTTTAAAGGGTAGTCAGATGCAGGCGGCATCGGGGGCGGATGCGCTCGCTTCCTTTGATCGGATGGAGCGTGCTCACTCTGTGCGTTGGCCCCGGGCGTTCCATCCGCATCTTTGCCGTCCGGTCCGGATTGACATGCTGCGTTTTAATCAATTAGCGAACAAGTTCACGAGCCAATGGGCAGTGAAATAAGGCCGGGCCACCGTGGCGCCGAATTTTCGGGCTCCGATTTCAAAACGACTTTTTTTACCGTTTTCGTTTTCGGATGATAACTTCATAATCGGAGCGAAAGTCGCTCTCTCGTCGTTTTGCTTTTACAGTTCGCGGGATTTAGCTCCGTGCTCTGCGGATTAGGTTAAACTTGATATGGGGTTTGTCTGCGCCGTCTGCTGTTCGCTTTTTCTAAAATTACGTGCGGATATTAAGCCTTGATGACCTTTGACTAATGGGTATCGTACCTGTGATGTAATATTTCGGGAAACGAAAATGATGACATAAACAATAGATACCATTTGTAATTGTTTTACAGCAAATATGTTTCTCATAGTAAAAATAACAACATTGCACTCATTTAAAATTAAGTATGACTAAAAACATTTTTTTTGTCATACTTACTTAATTTCAGGTAATTAATGTTGAGACTTATATAAAATTTCACACTTCCAAAAGAAATAAAAAAAAAATTGTGTTTTTCATTATAGCTTGTGGATAAGGTTTGGACCACCACCAATAAATATGATAATAGATAAGAAAGCAATAAAGTATTATATGGTATTTACGAAATTGTTTTGTATAAAATGAATAAAACTGGCGTAACATAATTTCAAATTAACACATACACTTCATTTGTACTCAGTTTATCAGTGCAATGATCTTGATTTGAAATTACCTCCAAATCAATCGAATGTTATCAATCATGAGCCCGGCTGAAATGTTTGTTTAAGATTAGGTTTAAATCAACTTCAAATTTTACATTGGAAAATATCAATATACGAGTACATCATTGTTAAATATGGTTTGGGAATTAAATAACATGTAAGACACATGTTCGACGAGACGTTCCACCTGATTCCTCAGGAGTCTTTTGGGTAGCACTCTTGTCCTTTGGTTTAGGTAATAAGTGTTTATGAATGACATTACCTTCTTGATAAAGCTGATCTGTATGCATTTGCTTAAATATATTTTCTTTGGCCCTTTTTAAAACAAAAGATAAATGTTGTCATATCGATTATCTCCCAATTGTTCATATAAATCTCTGCGTTTTCTTAACTGCATATTACTTTCGATTCCACCGATAACAGCTGATTCCTCATTAGTATTATTTAATTATTTAATCGTCGAAAGAAAAGGCTTACACGCAATTACTTTAGGCTCAGAATAACTCTGAAATTCTTAATTGGGCGGACAACGATAACCGTGTACATACAGCGATGGGATCGATCTTATCGGAATTAAGGACTTGTCCCACCAGAAAAGTTTAAAAGTATTCGTCGTGATTCCATTGTAATGTTTTGATTTATCCCTCTGATGTACTTAACTTAGTTTCAACTGCATATATCCTACAATATATATTTTATCTTAACTGAACTGCAATTGTTTGCGTGTAACTGTAGTATGTCACTAAATGAAGGAGGCGATTACGATATTAAGTTCAGGAGATTGTTAACAACATCTTATCTAGTTTTATAATCGCCGAATTTTTATCTAATTCAATACTTTATATTTTATGCCAAAGAATGTATATCCGTATATACTTTTACATACCACTAGTTAAAAACTGTTTTCTATGGTATAATGCTGATTTTATTAAACTAATGCGCGATCTGTCATCGTTGCTTAAATACACCATGAATCAATTAAATTGTATTATAGAATTAATTAGGAAGCACATAATGCATTATTGTTCTATCTCCACAATACATAGTTCCCTCAGTTATGTCATTGCTTCAACTAATGCGAAATTATTGGTATTTTTAACCAACTTCATTCTAGAGACCCATCGTTCATCGCTTGCCATTTGACAAGACGAGTCAGTTCAACAGTGCTGATGGTATCGATTTTATCAGAATAATGTTTGTGATAACTAACTTTGAATAATTGATCCGTTGAGGTCGATGGCTAACGGAATGATCAATCAATCATTAATCTCTCTGTTTGCGCATCGCCCGACCGACCATCGATGGCCCCGTTTTGGTGTAATTTTCCTATTTTTATCACTATCATCGGCGCATATCAGCTTCTATTGCTGTGTGCTTTTGACACTGTCTGTTGTAAGTCCCGTGATATATTTATAATCTAGAAGTAGCAAACAAGCACGTCTACCTGGTAGTATGTTTCCACTGCCGCCCATGAACTTCTGCAATCATCCCAGATCAGAATAGGCGTCCTACCTATCTATGGTCGGTCATAGACACGGTGATACCCTTGAGAGCTAAGTTAGGACAATTTTTTCCATTCGGTCGCCCTATAATACAATGTACAATATAGAAACTAAAGAAAAAGCGCAGGAACCCCAAACATTTCGTTTATAACCACTGTAACATATAACCTCGTTATCATGTGTCTTCACTGCTACACACTTGCACAATTTAGTTACATTTAAAACATTAGAGATAGCAACCTACGATTGCTGTAAAATAATCGTTCGCTGCTATTGAAGTTAACCTAAATATTATTTTTAGTCGTTCATCAAGATTAACAAATCGTATTGTTGTTCTGTTTGCGCTCGGGTAATCGATTTTACTCTTTGAGGTTTTTAGAACGCCTTTGTCTAGAGATAGTTTTGGTAACGTTTCCTCTTTTTGGAAACCTTTCATTTTATTGCTTGTAACATGATTTTAATTATCTGGAGAATACTCCGCTTAGGCGCGTTTAATTTTGTTATTTTATCTATCTATTGTCATTTTACCCACTACCATTTTATAACTACACTGAGTTACAATTTATATAATTTTTGTAGGCTTCTATAATTTTTGCTTCCGCTTTCATATGATATTGCTCAGTAATCAGTGGTTATCAATCAATCAATTGGTTATCGTTGGCAAATATTAGATGGCTTACTAAAGGCAACGCCACTTTATTAAGTTTTATGCAGTGTTTGTAGATATTACTCAGATGCACTTGTTTGTTAAATAATTATTCAATACACTTAAACACAACACAATTTTTCATGAAACTCTCTAACAAGAGGAAGCTCTTCTTCCATATCTTTGTATATTAAATTAAAATAAAAGCACAGTCCTATCTGAGGTCAGCTACAGATCCGTTGCTACCCATGATGAGTGTTAGAACGCCCCGAATAAGTATGTCTCCATTACTACACCCTTCAGACCATAACAAAGCAGCGCTTAACACTCTTTTTTAAGGCAGAAATATGAGTGGCGGTGGTGCAGCCGGAGTCGAACCACAAAAGGTTTTACCATCTTTGAGTATGATAACTTCTTTCTCTGTGTCAATTCTGATCAAACTCTTTCTTTGTTTACAGAAGAAGCCACAAGCCCAGAATCCGGGGTGAAGGAGCGCGGCGAGAGGCAGGCGCGGGAGGGGGGAGACGGGTCCCGGTCCGCATCCCCCGCGTCCCGCGCCTCCCCTTCTTCCCCAGCCCCTGATGAAAGAGACATCGAGCACAGCATACCGGCGACACTCATCCAAGATCCTAATGCTGAAAGGTGAGATCAGAAAAGCAATCGGTCTATCGTAGCCGACCGTACCGTACCATATCTGAATAGTTCTGAATCTGAGCAGTCGTTTTGGAAAGCTAATTCCGCCTTGTGAGATAACACAAGACTGACAATATATATCAAAAAGGTTTTTAGTTATATATAATGCCACACAATTCAAACATTTGCATTTTTATGGGCACATTGTTATGTCGTGGTATAATTGCGAATCTTCTTCCTCATTGATTTTTAATTTCAATTCCGTTCTGGAGTATGACCACGTCAAACAAGGTTTTAGTTAACATGTAATAAGTATGCTAACTTTGAATAGCACGGCCATGTAATCGCAGTTATCGTACGAAGATTTCATGTTCATAAATTCTTGAAAAGATTCCAACATTTATGAAGCATTTAGAATGATTGTTCATGAAGCGATATCAGTACTTTCAGCACTTAGGTTAATCGTTTTTCGCTTTATCTTTCAGGACATTCATCATAAATATTATTAACTTGATCGTCATTAATATTATTAAATATCGAATTTATCACCTTCAAAATCTACATCCGTCCAGCAACATAGCACAGTTACCGATAACACATGGGAACTGAAGATGTAGCGATCACGCATACATTTGCTGATCAAGTGATAAGCCTTGATTACTTAGCCCGATGTAATTTTCACTATTGATTCCGATAACAACTATTGACCATTGTGTTCAAGTCACCGTGACGGCTCATTGGGTATATTTTTTTGTACCCACGGTAAAACACATGAAGCCTGTCTGATATTAAGTTGACTCTGCCGTCTAAGGATACTAATCGTAATACTGCCATAGTAGTTCTACCTGAGGATAGTCCCAGATACATTGCTTGGGTAACTTAGATAGATATACCTTATTCATCATCCGCTGACCAACAAGCTGACCAAGTGGGAATTGTTAGACTTAACTCAGCTTTGAGAACCTACATGAGCAATTCTTCTTAACACATAAATACCTCTAATAATTTTAACGTGATTAGAATTCGAACTTCAAAGCTCAGAACCGAACCGAAGGGGTAAAATGGCGTATTTTAAACCACCATAGGATCATGGCTGTTTCTGATTAAAATATAAACCAGTGGCAGAAAGCAGAAATGTCTATCTCTAACAATGCATTTTCGTGTTGTTTAAAATCATGTGGTACAAACTATTTACTGTGTAAGTATCTCATCTCAGTACCACAATTATGTACCTATAGTATATTTTAATAGAAGTAAAGTCTAGCCTATTTGCTGCAAGAGTTTTATATTGTCTTCAAGATCCGTTTTAAGATCGATACTAAAATCATCTGTCGTTATTAGATGCAAAAAAATCGTGAGGAGTCATCGTCTTGATTTATGGAAAGTATTAATAAAGATTTATCTAGGATGACAGATCAATGAAGTTTCGTAGAATTTGTTGCATGACTAAATACATAGTGTCAAGGAAAGTTGGTTCAGTAATCCTGTTGGTGATAATTGAATAATTATCGTTCACTTGAAAACACAGTTAATATTTAGGTACGTTTGTCGACTTCTGCAGTTGACTCTAAGAAAAATAAATTAATCGTTATGATCGAATATATTATGTTTAAGTGATTTCATTTATTACTTTTTTTATAATTTGATTTGCATTTGTAACTCATTAAGTTTGATTATATCTCACTTGACCCTGACCGATAGAACGTTGAAAAAAAATCACCGCTTTCTAAGCTCATTGCCCCCGTATTAGGATTTCCTGTGTAGTGCCAAGGACACTAAACTAAAACACAAATACCCAATATTTTGAAGGTGGTAGAACCCTTTGTGGTTTGACTCCATCAGCACCACCGCCACACTTATTCCTGCCTAATAACAGCAGTGTTAAGCGCTGCTGTGTTCTGGCCTTAATGATGTGGAAGGGATCAACATCATAAACTATGAAAAGAGTACTAAGCGACTGAGTGCAGTGCGGCCAACCGCCGCAGTTGAATAGGACTCTAGTACTAGTATTTGTTTTTTCACGAGGGAGAAACCTTCAATAGGTACCCGTCGCTGTTGGAGCGACGTCGGATTATGTGGGATTTTTACCGCACTAAAACACCCCCAGAGGTCATCCTCAGCGCTGCGAAGAGTCCTCCGGGATCTTCATAGGAATACAACCATCGCCTCTTACGACAGGCAGGGGATACTGTAGCCCTATACGTATCCTGGCACTATAGGGACAACAAGTACTAACTAGCATTAGAGACACAAGTACGAGAGAAGACGCAGCATACTATAATGCAATGTCTTCTCTAGGATTTTACTACATAGTATCACGATTTAGAATAGATTATGTGTTGCTAATGAGTCTTTAAACGAATAGACAAATCCGAAATCTTACACAAACTTTTTGATTTTGCTTTGAGATCTGTTTATACAAACCACGCGTCGATGCTTCATTGTCCGACGACTCGTGTCCATTGGCCATCAAGCCACAGTGCCCCTATCTCCATTCATAACACTAGAACAAGAGCATTGTCTGCGTGACGGTGGTCTCGACATCACTCGCGGTGCCCACTTTAACGACGCTATTGTTTTCGATGATCAGTTGTCAACTGCTGTCCACTACTTGACTCGGCCGTCCATCAAGATACCGTCAACACCACTATCACGAACACACAAGGCTCATTATCGCGTAACCCCGTCTCTTGGAGACTGGACGGTCCAGAGAAATGAATGAACACGCGATACTGACAGCCTTGTAGGTAGCAACAGTAAAAATGGACAAGAATGTTTTCTATGACACTCCATCAATATCTGTTTAGTAATAGTGACGTACCGACTCAGTAAGTATGGAAATAATGCAGCCGCTATCAATCTTAACGGTTTCAAGATAGGGAGGGAGTTTTTTTACATGATATTAATAAAAACTCGCGTATGTGTAATCAGTAATCGTTAATCAATATGGACGCTCGGTGGTGTAGTGATTAACATTTTTTTTTGTATCGTTTAAAATGATGTGCTTCTAATTATTTGGGTATGTACTTTATCTCAGTAGCACAATTAATCCTAATTACCAAAATGTCTTAGGTAATAGTTAGGTTAGGTTAGGTTATCTTTATTGGTGCGACTCTGGCGGCACCATCGCCACACCTTTATCGTTAATAACAGCAGTTAAACGCTTCTGGTTTGAAGTGTGTGGTACGGTAGACATACTTATCCGAGGCGTTCTATCTTAGTCCTCAGAGAAAACAACGCATTTGTGGTCGAGCTCAGGTAGCATTTCTAATCTTATCTGAGGTTGATCAAAGGTGACCATGGGCGACAGTGACCGCTTATCATCAGATGGACTGCACGCTCATTTGCTACTTCTGTAATAATAAATATACTCCGTAATATAATTTAAAAAAATAATTTCCATGCATTCGAGACAATTTTGTTAATTTAATAATTCCTGTGGATTTAATTACTTTACTGGCCAAATGGTTTCCATTCTATTTTGTCACACGTAAACTTAAACTCATATGAATTTTAATATTTTCTCTCAGTGCATAGGATTGATTCATTGATATTTTCAACTGAGTTGACAAACGAGTGATACCTAATAGTCTCATGGAAACAACATATGTAGTTTTATTAAAGTTAGGACTAAACTGTTTTGCTTTTGGGAGTGATATTTATAATGGTATACCTAAAATCGTGCGCTATGCACTAATTCTAATTTCGAGTGGTTTATTAACATATATTATGTCATCATACATTATCTTAGCAGATTGTCAAGGAGCAGTATCCTAACTTTTTTGGTCTTTTATAAACAGCAGTGTTAAGCGCTGCTGCGTTCTAGTTTGAAGAGTGTGGTAAGGGTGACATACTTATTCGAGGCGTTCCAACTTAGTCCTCAGGATTAGCAACGCATCTGTGGCCGGCCACAGGTGGGACTATGATCTTATCGGGGGTTGATTACAGGTGTCCATGGGCGGCAGTTCCACTTACCATCAAGTGTGCTGCATGCTCGTTTGCTCCTTTCAAGAAATATGAAAAAAAATGGTTTATTTGTAAAAACCGTTTGAAGGAAGAGAAATGTATAATGAATGAATGCTTATAATAACAATGTTTCCGACATCCACTTGAGTTGATAAACGCCGAAGACCCCTTTATTCGAGGTAATTTATTTCGTTTGACTAGTCTAGCTCTTATTAACACTGTTAGCACAGATGCTTATATATGTGTGTATGTAAATTAAAATACTTGCCGTTTGCTCGCGACGTCGCCCGGGCTTTGTTCTTATGTTATTAGAAAGAAACGCAATAAATGTTACAGCACAATAAATAAAAAATCTAATAAAAACCAAATAATGTTCTGTTTTTATCACTATGTTATTTTTTGAAATAATTAGATGCAGCTTATTTTATTATATTTATTAATTTTAATCCAGACAAGGTCCACAAGTGTGATGTTATTTCTATCACGTTATTCAACGTTATCTACCTTAATAAGATAAGAAGGTACCAACGTATAGGCATTGACGTGACTAACTCATATGCTAAATAAAGGTTTTATATGTAGATAACTATGAAAAACGAAACAGACAGACAATAAATGACATACCTGCCTGTCAATTACCCGTGAACTGTTCCATCGACAGGTAAAACAAACAGAACAGTTAATGTATTTAGTTATGATAATGCGTCGCCATTTTGTTTATATTGTACAATATGGTTTTTATTTGAATGAACTCGTGTTTGGTACAAGTCTTGTCAATGGTTTCTCTCATGTGGAACTTTCTTTTTGAATACGTTGTCCATTAATATTATTGTCATTTGTCTTTAGTTAATCCTAAACTAGCCTTTTATTAATTAACTGTCTTGTTATTTTTCTATGATGTCTGATCTTGTTTAATTTTTATTTATTAAAAGTGCCTGTGACTTAACCTACTTAACTGTGACTTAACTGTACACTTAACCTAACAATGTAAAAAATAACCTAATCTAACCTAACCTGAATAAATATTTGTTTCTTTCTTTTAAAAGAAACAGAAGAACACCCCCACTTTGAATTTCAATTCAAAGTCAACTTCCACTTTGAATTTTAATTCAAATGAAATGGGGAAAATGATCAGTGATCAGAGGCGTTTTAAGTGAAATTCATATAAATTAATACGTAAAGCGAAAATTTGCAGTACCATTTTCTGAATATTTCGCGGAAAGAGGAGTATGGTATTAGGCATACTTGAATGTTCATGCAGAGAAGCATTTTAACGGATAATATTTATGTAGAATTATGTTACAAAATATATATTAAATTGAACAAAATAAAACAATAAATTGACAATATTAAAGATATTGTCAACTACGTCCGATGTCTATGTAAAAAAATGCGTCATTGGTTTTAAATGCGGCTTATTCAATTAAACCTCATGTTCCCTGTAATGGGAGTTTTCTAATACATATAATAAGAATTTTAAGTAGAATTTTATTGATTATGGTCGAATTTCGACCACTGTGACGGGTCCACTAGTTCATACATTTAGAGATTTTTACTGGGCATTTTTTTTTAATCAAGAAGATATACAAAACATGTAAAAATTGTTAAAAATACTTACTAAAAAGTAATTATGGAAATATAACTCTCCGTCAAAATGATAATTAGAAAAAATATCACATACATTAAAATTTATTTATCCGCGAAAATCTGTTTAAAATTATGTAGTAATTTCATTATAGTTAGGCATGCCTACTTATCAACACGGGGACTGTACCTGTTATAAATAGTTACTATTGCTATAGCTATTGCTGAACAGACAGATTAATAAGGATAATGTATGATTATAACGTGATAACAATGTTTGCTCAGCTAAGCAAATTAATTGACGGTTCTTTAAACTATTTTATTATTGGTTATTCATTTAATACATACACATAACTTTAGTAAAAAGGTATATATAACATACTCGTATAGCTCTATTATTAACAATTATTTTAGGTATTTCAAGTTTTATTACACAGTATTATTTAAAAATCCTTAGAGATTTGGCATAGCAAACAATAATAATCAATAAGAATGTGCCTGAAATAAAGCATATGTAAGAAATAGACAAATTAAATTAATAATTGTTACTTAAAAAACACGCTTTTGTGAATACGAACTAAAAATTAATAAAAAAATATTGTAAAGAAAAGGCTGAATACATAAAAAAAAAACAAAAAAAAAAATATACGTGACGAATTGATAACCTCTTTCCATGGGAAGTCGGTTAAAAATTCGTTATATCATACATACTGAAAAAATATCGAAAAATTTGGGCCCATATCGACCATAATAAAAAGGGATAGATGTTTTTTTATATATTTTGGGAGTAGTAAATGGGCATACTGTTCACCTGAAGGTAAGTGGCCACTGCCGCCCATGGACATCTGTAATTGACCCCAGATAACATCACAGTCCTACCTGAGTTAAGCCACGGATGCGTTGCTACTCCTGATAACTAAATTGGAACGCCTCGAATAAGTATGTCTCCCTTACTGACCCTTCAAATCAAAACACAGCTGCGCTTAACACTGCTGTTATAAGGTAAATATATTTACACGTAATAATTAATCCAATAGCCAGTCATTTTCAAATGACAGATTGACATTTCGATATTATTTACGATATAGTAATATAATAATTTCATAGATAGGTATAGCAATATATTAAATGGACGTTTCCCCATTATAGCTTTTACTGGCTTACATAATGTCCCGTAAAGTACATTTTCTCGTAAATAATGATGGATTGTGATATAAACGTCTTCGCAGTATAGCATCCGTTAAAGTGAAGGTGGATGGCTGTTCGCAGACCTCTGACCCGCGTTTCGATACGTATTAATGTGTTCGTGGGAACTGGGCCTCGAAGACCATTATGAAAGTTTTGCTGAATTATATTTGTACTTACCATATTGTTAAGAGTAGATGGATAATAAGTAAGATAAGACAGCAATATGCCATTTTATATAGTTATGTCGTCACTGCTTATGGACATTTCTAATGTACTTGAAAAATACTGGATTCGGGTAGGCTTATAGGTGTGGCAGTGATGTCATTGGAGTAAAACTACGAAGAGTAATAATTTATTATGTAACACACATTATATACTAATTTAATTATTTTAATCGCCAGGATTTAAAGGATACATTTTAGTGACATGTTACCACAACATAAAACTTATCGGAATTCAATTCTCTG
>DWNY01000653.1:0-15156 GCA_018250635.1 Telegonus apastus | reverse complement strand
ATGTAATACATATTATTATTTTTGTATACATACTATGTATACAAAAATAACGAGAATATGAAGATTATTTATCTAAATTCATTTAAAGCGCAAGTAGGTACCTATTAAATTTATTTTCTACTTAAAGTAGTCTAGTTATTAAAATAACCGAGTAACTAAAGTTATTATGAATAACTTTAATACAAAATATAAAGAACAAAATCAACAGACTGTAATTGGATACCAGGCTGGCATGACAGTCGAGCAGTTAACGTTGTCGATGTGAGTCCATGACGTAAGTTTTTAGCGGCGTTGTCTGTTCACGTATCGTTTAACAAGATAATAACGGTGTTCCGTAACATAAAACTGCCAATGTCGAATGTGCTGATACTCGGCTATTGATTGACGACAGAAACAACGAGTGATTTTAAAAGTTCGAAATAGCGAGGCACTTAAATACTTATGGCACAATCAGACGTTCAATTATAATATTAAATTCTAGAACGTAAAATTCCACGAAACCCATAAGAAATCATTGTAATTTGGTACATAGTGTTGTGAAATTAATGACAAAATATTAATTGTATCTATGAAACGTCGTAACATGTTAAGCTTCAATAAAACTTTCAAATGAAAAATGCTATATCTACTCTAGTTTAGTACAGATTGTCTTGTCTACAGTTGTCTAAAAATTGACTATAAAAATCATGTGAAAGGTGATTTTTTAGTAAAATGCTTGCGAGAGGTAGTCCAGCCACCGTCCATTCCTCTGAGTGCGGCTAAATGTTTTAGTCTCTTTTCCGAGTTAGAATTTAAAGTAGAGGCGGCAACAAGTTTAGAAAAGCCGTTTCAACTGAGCACTTTGTAAAGTTAGTTCTGTAGAACGTTTTTAAATGAGATTTTGTTAAATACAAAATAAGTGCATAGGTAAAATGGACGGTTTTAACGCTATTTCATTTTGCACTTAAACCCCATTCAATTGTTTTCGTGTGGCATACCACATAGTTACCTAACAGTACCGATTGTATGCGTTTATTTATATAAACTATTATTTTGCCTCACACATCCTATTAAATGGAAGACTCGTTACTACTGGACATTACATATACATTAAATAAGCATTACCGTGTGTACGATCTTAATCTTATAACTCGCAATTTGCAGGTACAAAATGCAGTTAGGTGTCAGACAAAATGTCGCTCCATTAAACTCTTGATAGACTGGACAGCTTTCTTTTTTATATAACAGAGCGAATAGTGGAAAAGCGATCACTAATAGACACTTGTAACTTTTGAGCTTATTTATTTATGACCCAACTCCAACTATCTATCAGCCCTATGAGGCCCACCGCTGGACAGAGGCCTCCCCTAAATAGGATTTTATCAGGGATGTTGTGGAGTTTCCGTTACCGAAACTATCGGATAACCTATATAAAAATCGATCGGAAACCGTAACGGAATCCGATATAAAAATTTCGAAGAATTTCGGATAGGGGTGAATTTAAATATAGCACAAAATTACTAGTCACCACCCGGCAGTGCCAACACATGTGTCCGTACACGTTTATTAATTGCTAATAAATGAAATCATTACTTCTTTGTACTTTATATTCCTTTCAATATTAATTAATTTCCTTATAATATACCAAAACACATAATTTCAAACTCGTAACCATATCCGAAACCTGTATATTTTTTATATGTCCGTATACATATCCAGATGCGAAACTACATATCCATAACATCCCTAGTTTTTAAAGTCACCGCGCATGGCATGTTACACTGGAAGACGCTGCTGCCCATCTCTTCGGTCGTCGTCCTTAGTCGCCTCGTACAACATCCGTGAGAGTAGGTTAAAATGGTGCTATTCGAGACCAGCACCACAAGGCATAGACCGATACAATACGGCACAGACCGACACTATATGCCATAGACCGACACCATACGGCATTGACCGACACCACACGGCACAGACGGACACCACAAAGCTCGATTACGACCGGAGTACTTAACAAGGATTCCATGCCTCTTTAATTGCGGGGAGAAATCTGACTCCATCGTTGGGACATGAAAACCGTTCTAACAGGATAACACGTTTACTGTAAAACTCGAAACAAAAAATCATAAAAAGTCCCATGTACGATAGGTAGGATAGTATTATGCAAGAATGAATACGTAGATTCATCTTTTATTCACATTTTTCATTCGTTGCATCACGAGCCACATTTCGTTTTCACAGTTTTGTAAACAATTTCACAAAACAGAATGATTCTTTCTCTTTGAATATATGAAAAGAATTTATTTAAACGACGCAAAAATTGTTGTTTTTTTTTATTAAAATATATTCATTATAGGTAGATGGATGCAATGAAAGAAAAAAATGTATAAAGTATAACTATTTTTTATATTTGAAATTTATTCGGAGACGTGAAAAACGAATATGTGATATAATAATAACTTAATTGGAATTGAGTACTTATGACGTATTGGTTGCTCTTTAAAATAATGGAAAGCCAATTAAATACAAGCCAACAAATTAAACTAGAGCAAGTAAGTGTTTACAGGGCACCTGAATAATTATTACAGTTATTTAATCTGCTGAATAGTGGGTAATTTTAATAAGAATACATTACGTGCCCGCATTGTCAATTCGTTCCGAGTTGCCAACGCAATTAGACACGGCGAAACCACACCTGTGGGGAGCTATTTGATACGATACGTATCTAATTCATTAACACTTTTGCGCGCAAATGTAGCACGTTTGCGTTGGTACATTCGTACGCAAAGAGATTTTGCGCGGGGGCGGAGATATCTCACCTTGCTATCTTTTGTCTTGCTTGTTTATTACATCTCATCTAATTTGAAAACTGGTGATTTTCTACAGTACATTTGAATTTTTTGCCCAAGCAATTTATTACAGCATTCTTTATTTCTTTCATTGAGAGATATAAGGCCCCTTCATATTATCATACCTACATTATGATCTAGTACTGCTGTCTCTATAACAATTACTCATAGATGTTATATGACAACGTAATAGCAAGTTATGATACCGTTTGATGACGTTATTACACGGCTGATAGTTATTGAAGCGTGATCATGGTGTATAATACAACGGGAGACAATATCAAAATATGTTGTTATATCATCCGATACATTGCTGGAGACAGATTTCCTCTCAGAAGGAGAGGGGTTTATGCCAGGAAACTTATAATTAATTTATAAAGCATAAATTTGGTGTAAAAAGTATAGAGTAAAATGTTAATAAAAATGTTAAGGTGAGTTTGTGAAAAACAACAAAAGAAGAAATAACATCAAGAAAAATAAATAACCCTATCAAAATATATTACGTTTATTAAACCAAAACAATTGCCTCTACTCTCCTGGTAACGACTCGCCGTTCAATCAAATCACTTATGTAGGAATATAAGAGATGAATAGCTGTGTACAAGACTAAGAATAGAATTTTGTAAGATAAGTTGGTGTCAATTTCCCAGAATTTCCGGTCTTATGAAGCTGAACCTAGGTAAATCCGTTAGAAGAAAAGAACTAATATTTCTTATCTTTATTGAAGTTAAAGTTTTTGTACTCAGGGTAGCCATTTAAATGGAATAAACCAAAGGTTTTAAAATGAGAAGAACAATAACGTTCCTTGTTATTAGCCAATTGTTTGATGTGTTTGAACCATAACAAAATATGAACATATAAGGTAAACCTACATACAATATGTATCAAAATATTATAGAGCAACAAATTAAACTTTTCATTCTTAAATTAGGAAGGACTCAAATCTAACTAAAACATTTCTGAAGGCAATGGCCTATCGTTCATCTGATTTCTCTGTTCAATCAACATACAATAAACGTGTCACTGCTTTATCGAGTAATTTCGTTACCCTAATAAAATCTGAGATCGGAATTCAGACGAAGTCTCACTGATTTTACTGGCATAAATGTGCTACGGTGATAAATTCACTTTCGCCCATAAAAAACACCTAAAGAGGTAAGTACCTAATTATATTAGAAAAGATACTATTAAAATTAATTCTACAAAATTACTTTAGCTTACCAATTTAGTTTTAATAAGCCATGACCCAAAAAGTTTATTAGATACATACCTACGTAAATTAAAAATATATTTTCGCAGTTGACAAAGTATGCAGTAACCCTATCAAAATTAATTGCTTGATAGTTATAAATAAACTTGGGTCAAGATACTAAACACTAGAGGTAATAAGGGGTCTTGATGTCAAGTCTGTATCAGAATAGATAAAATTGTAACAGCACTGTTGAATAGATATATTAACAACTCTGTATAGAAGCTTATAATCTGACATTACACTATACATAAGTAATGTACAATAGCGTCATTAAACTAAGTCAACTAATTGATTAAGCACTATTGGATAGATTACAATGCTCATCAAATTTAACTATTCAGTAGACAGAGGTAAAGTAAACCTAGCGAATAATAGATAGATCGAATAGGATTAGTATTTGAACGGATTAAATTGGAATAAATCTAGCAGCTACCTATTCAATCAAAAGGCGTGCCTGCTAAAGCCAACGGATGATGTAAATGGCCTTTGTGGCCGAAATTTGGGAGCGCTCACCCTGTACATTGTGTTCAAGCCTAATAACGACTAGCCCTGTCTCGATCCTGTATCTAGTAATAACGAGATTCTATTGCTCACGTTTCATCTGGCTAATAACAACTTTGGTAACAATAACACGGTACGGCTTTGCTAAAAGTTTATGAGATTGTTCTCGGAGTACCACAAAGTTACATTACAATATGCTAGAGTATTAATAGTCTACATATTGTTTGCGAACATTATTTCAAACGCCGAGTAAATGTTAGTAACACAGCTCAAAGCGAACCCATTCGAAAGTTAATAACAACTCGTGAAGTTAGTCGTATCACCTCCAAATTGGCCCTAACCCCGTCACCTGAACGATATTCGCTATTCTCTTTGTTTAATTTGCAGGGATAACCGACGAAATCTGGAGGTACGAGGGTAGCTACGGTTTCCATAACAACACGCGCCTGGTGGCCGGCCCCCCCCCCGCCTCCGCCCGTCGCTGTATCGACCCCAGCGCCCCCCGCCCCTCCACTCCAAATCAAATTACAGGAGCAGAGCACTGAGCAAGCTGGCATACTCGCACTCTACCGCTCAGCGCTCTCTACCGGCAACGGTCTCTCTTCTCGACTCAATCAACTTTGTATTGCCATAATAGTATTTTAATTTCATTGGCGCGCTTTTGACTGCAACCCCATAATAGCTTGTTTGCAAATTAGTTACACGTACCGTTCACGGCCGATCTGGCCTATTTGATTATCGTTACAACAAACATTAAGGTAATTAATGTCCGCAACTATCTAGTTTAGTGTAGTCGTAATTTAAATTGAAACACTATTCATGAAAGTTAAGAGTAATTATATATGTATTGTTACTTAAAATACATTAACAACTAAATACGCATTGTTGGTTTGTATAAGAATATTTTATTTATTCTAAAAATGTAGATTCTTAATTAAATAGCCAATGATCATAATATTTAAGTAAGAAAATATTTAGAATGTCCAATAAATCTCTGCCATTTAAAGACTCTAGACAAATTACTCAAAAGGCATCACTGAATAAGATGTAAAGAAAGTTCGCAGTGAAGACAAATATCTACAATTGGAGATTTATGTGCTTAAATTGAGCACATTGATGTGACTTAATAAAAACTTCACATTACAGTCAGAATCTCAAGAAAAGCCATGATTACTTTTGAGATTGTCAGAAACTTAAGAATAAGTAAATTTAACAATTAATAAATGTTGAACGTTTGAAACTAAATTAATGTTAAACCGACGTCTAATTTAGAGAAATTCTGGGTATATTCCGTGAATTCCTGCAATCTAGTCGGTTCCGCTCTCATGACATCTCGTTCGCGTTGCCAACAAATTAGAGCTATTACTCATACCGAATCGTGTCATAATAATCTTGTGTTGAAATAATACAGTGATTGATACACGACGTGGAATGTGCGACAGTTAATACAACTCGTGCATTATCGTTTATTTTATAGCGTTCGGCAATAAAATCGATTATAGCATCGAAACGCGAGCGCGAGGGGCCGACAGCCGCTCGGGGACAGTTTAATGAGGGAATGCCGTGATGCCGAGTCGAGCAAACCGACCGAACATTTGTCTCCCCCCGAATAATGGAAAAGCGTTGAAAGGATATTTATCAAAAACGCCCGAGCTTCTTGTTGACTCGTTTTATTCGCTATATTTCATCAATCGTTTAACGAGCGAGCAAAAATGTACGATCGACACCGGAACGTTTCGAGATCGTTTGTTACACACGACCCCGCGTACTCTCGGAAGTACTAATATCATCGTCTCGCAATGTCGTTATAGATATTTTCTGGTACACGGCGAATTTGTCGCTAAATGATGTTTGCGTGTTCTATGATTGCGATGAGCATGTTTTTGGATCGCTACCAACAATGTTTAGACACGTCCGCGAACAGTTTCGAGATAATCTTTTCATTCGTCCCGCAATGATTCATATCGTCTATTGTCTGCGTGGTTCCCTGTTATTTCAACTAAATGAATGAAGTGATAATTTAGAGTATTCAGACTCAGGACTTTTAAAGTGGCATTAAGGCTGACATTTTAACAGAAAAACTTCGTGAGACTTAATTTGGTCATGCGAGTGCGCTAAATCAAATTATAAGTGAGGTTGGATTTCCGCCAAATGATACTTTGTTTCCAACTCGCCGGGTATTCGTATCGACCAAATCGAAATAAGTTTCCTCGATCTAATGAATATGATTTGGGAGCCGTAGCACCCTGATTAATTAATTAGAACAAAAGCGATCAGTATGGGTGCGGGAACACGTGTAGTGAGTGTCGAGAATTCGAGATTAGCGGCGCGATATCGAGTGACCTATGAGGGTCGTGACTTGCGGGGCGAATCGGCCCGCGTCCACCGACCACATAGCCACCGCATACATACCTACACTATCTAACCGAGTAGAGATGGACAAATGGATTTATGTTCTAACGATAACTTGGGAAATCCGAGTTTGACTTATTACAAAGTTTTACAAGCTACTTCTTGAGTTCTTAAGTTGTTAAGATCTGTGTGTCAATATTTCCTCTTCTAAATTTAATGGATTTAGAAAATAACGCTCTTGTAAAAATCCATAATTCATAAGTATTGTGAAATAATAAAACAAAAGCTATATAAAAGTTATAAAATTGAATTCGCCGAACGAAATTAGTATTTACTTGTTTTAAAATATATCTTCATACGGTTTTCATAAATTTAATGATGATTAAAATCGTATGTTTTAATTGCGTAATTCGATCGTGCATTTCGACACTCGACCATCACTAGTGGTTGAGTGCTAATAAACACCTACAACGCCACGCACGTACGGTACGCCAGTACGAAACCCACTTCGTGCGGACACAAATTGCTTTTGTTCGTATCGAACGTGCGATACAACCTGCGGCAATTATTTCCTCCTTATTGTGGTTGACGGCTGATGGACTCACAATAAGCGTCTTCACTTAGATAATTACTCCGCTTTTACCTTCCCCAGCGGGGATTGACGTCGTATTAAGCAAAAGCAAATTTGCCGCGCATTCAACTTTGTTGTAGTAATCAAATTTGCTTACTTAGAACTTGTTGGTTGCAAAACACCTCTATCTAACTGACAACCACTGTAAATGTATTGTCAGCGATCGTGTTCGAAGAATTAATACTTAAATAGAATTGAGTTGCATTAACATTTTATGATTAACAGTCTATGCTTTTATTGGAATTACAATTAACACCATTTCACTGTAATTTTACATATACCTATTTAATTTGTAATTTAATTTTTAAATCATATTTCATTTTCATTTCATATTAAGCAGTAAAGAAAAAATGGGGCTTTTTCTTACTGTTAAGGTTAACGATTATCCTCTTCTCATTCCGCCATACATTTCTGCAACATAATATCTGATAAAATAAAAAGTAACGTGAGTCCTTTGTAAGCTGCCTATCGAATCATATTGAAATAGAAAAGGCGGCAAGGCTAAAAATATATATCAAACATAGAGTACTTCTTATTTAGTTTATCTCGGCAAGATAGATAAAAACATATTTTATGTTCGTTATCTGCGCGCCGCCATCGCATCTATTAGGTCGGTACTAGGCGAGCATAAAACTAAAGAGAACTATTTGGCTTAATAATGTCGTTCGTACCGGAGTTGATACGCGTGGGTGCACTTGATATTCATATAAACTTGCTTATCAGACAATCTCTCGAAGCATCGGTTCAAGATGTTTTGCATGTTAAGACCATGTGGAATCTTGTATCGCTATAATTGAACTTGTGACATTTAAGCTAATTATTGTATACCGTGTAGCTATAGTGTTAATATTGTGCAAGTTAATAGACAGTAACCACTGTGGTTGGGTGAAGACTGAAGATTGTGTCTCTTTATTGACTTCTGGTATTAGCAAAACTTTAATTAGTATTTCTTAACTCTGTATTAAATTTATCTTAAGGCAACATTGTTTCTGTAATAAAGAATAAACACAATAATAGCAGAGAGGTGATACATGTATCCTACAACATACTGACAAGTTCTTAGTAATTATCTAATTATATATTATGTCTGTGATTTTATTCAGATTCCAATGTAATAATTATGTGCATGTACTTACTATTTGTTTTCTTATAAAACATGTTTTATTCCATTGATAAAAAATAGTTGTATTCGAAGTCGGTATTATTTATTAAAATTTACCTACTGTAACACACTTTGTTTAAAATAAATATATTAGATTTTAGTTTGTTAGCAAAATACTTAATAAAATTTTATTAAAACAAAAAGTTCTAAAACGTAAAATAAGAACGAATGAATTTATTTTGAAGCATGAAATTATGTTTACAGAAACGTAATCCAATAAATCTATGTAACTTTTTACTCAAACACTATTATTCAGATTTTTAAAATGAGATAAATGCATAGCTTACTTATTTGTTATTCGTGTATTAATACAGTAAATACGACATGTATGGTATTAAAACTCGTATCAGTATAGACAGACATTACAATGTAATTGGATACAGACAAATTTATCGTCTTACATTGTCTCGCCTCAAAATTTAATTATAACAACATACTTCCTTCTCATAATTTTAAAATACCTACTTAATTACTTATCATTCAATAATACATCAGTTAAAACGGTACAGTTGACAAGTTACGAAATTCAAAATAAACATGTAACTCATCGTTCGTTATTGAAAAATCCAATGGTGCAATAATTCATTAGCGTTTTTAACGTGTCTTCAAAACAATGTATAGATAAAGAACACTATATATTTTAAGGTGTCATTGTATGTTTACTGTGATAATTAATTACTTACAAAAAACAATTAAAACAAATATTTATCTCACGTAATGACATAAGTAATTAAACAGAGTAGGTATGTTGTAGACATATTTTGTTTTACTTTAAGTGTTTTAAAATTAAATCTAATCATAGCCTAAGAATGCTTTTATAGTAGATGAATAACTGGGAAAAGGTCACCATTTCCAGACGCAATTTTGCGAACGTTTTAGTTCAACTGGATGTGACAATAAACATTTGTTTTCAATGTTACTATTTTAATATTCCTCTGCCACTCAGATACATGTCATCAGCTCTATATAAGATTACAGTACAATAATACTGCGTGTACCTATTATTAATTTGTAGTAAATAGCCATGACGCAACAAAATTATTTTTACCAATAGTATATATACATAAAGTAAATAGGTACTTATGTGATACTAGTTGGTATACTTAATATCCCAGATTTTGTACAATTTTCACCGCATTCATGCGTTGATATATTGTTTCCTTAATACAGAATAAACAGTTAAAAGATAGGTATTAAAAAGACTTTAATATGTTTGCGAATGATTTTAGAATAATTTATCCGAGCACAAATTTGGAATACGCTTTAGAACTTTAACGTTTTGATCTAATTATTTATACATAGTTTAAGTTTGCAAATATAGTAGTATTTTTCAATGGAGTATTAATAAGTTTTTCCAAAATAGAATGGCTTTATTATCTTAAAGCAGATATTCGCATTAACTCTCATAAAAAGAAACTTGACACGGACTTGAAAATAAAAACGTCAAACACTGGAGAATGGACGGCGGGTAACGTGAAATAATAAACAGTAGTTTTGTTTAACCGGCGAGGAGCAATAACGAAACAGTGCAGCGGGACTTTCTCACGAGTCAAATAACCATTGGTTATGAAAGTAACGAGCCAGTGGTTATAAAAACCGGCCAAGTGCAAGTCGGTCTTGTCAGCCAAGGGTTCCTTATTTATAAATATTTAACTCTATAGGTATGCTTATTTAAAATATTACATGAAATAAAACGGTTAAAAACCTTCGAAATATACTTGTATTTTGTATGGGTTTTTTTAATGTTAAACTTTATTTTACCTTTATTATTTATTATTGAAGTACTTAAAGATTATATACGGGCGGTCAGTGAAGCCTTAGTAGCAGGTTTTCATTGGCACCCTTTGGTACGGAGCCCTAAAAACCTCTAAAGAGAGGCACTCATAAATAAAATGAGATTACGGTGAAGCTTAATAGAATTCGTGATTATTCACGTTCCACCGACGACGGACCCTCGCGGCTTAGGCAAAGCTAACGCTCTATATCATTTATTCTAAATGGATTCCGCTTCAGCGGCGAAAATATAAATATTATAGATATCAAAAGAAAGATCAAAAGTGTTCTCAAGTGCGAGTGAACAAGATCGAGAACCTTTTCAGAGGGGATCGAACCGAGGGGTTTTATGGAGTCCCCGGAACGTGAAACTGTTTCGATATGGCTTGCCTAAGATAGGAATAAAAAATGTAGATGGCGCACACTAATTTTAAGTAGACGAAATTAAATGGCAGGCACCTATTGCAAATTTAAAAAGATCAGCAGTTGTGTTTTCAGTATTCGAGATATCGGGATATCGAGATATGTTTTCATTTAATATCAATTTAAATGAAATAAATATAGTGAAAAGTCCCTCTTGCAAGTAAAAAAAGTGTAGGATGTGTAATGTGCATGTGTAAGTCGTATAGTCATATCTCAGAGTATTCTTACTTGGTATATCGAAATACATTTAAATATCGACATTCTTTTCTGATAGTCACATCAAAGACAAATCAAGTAGCACGCCATAACGGCTTCTAAAAATGGATCCGAAAATCGTATAACGCTTCTAAATTTTTATATTTCAACGTTCACCACCGGAAATATTGTAATGTAACATGAATACGAAATTCGGTTATTACGTTTTACATAATGGAACGCGCGTCGCCGTGACAACACACGCGTTAAATAAAATCTCCTCCTTGTTTAACGTCAACGCTGGAAAATCTTTTATACGAAACTCCGACATTATCACAAAGAAAAGCGAGAATGGAAGACAGTTTACACTAAAGATATACGATATGATTGAGTAAATAAATGTCGGAATAAGCTTAGTTTTGTATTAAACATTTTTTGTCATAACTTACGGAGTTTTGTTGGATTAATATTTTTATCGTAATTGATGGACGCATGTGATATATTGCTACATCTGACAATTTTTTGTCATTATAAGAAAAACCTTAGACTTATTTTTGGTATTTAGACGACAATGCATTTATAGCTATTTGCTATAAAAGCAGTATCGTTTCAGCATCTTAAATTTACATTCTTAATATAATTTAAAAATTCCTAAGAAATATTATTTCTACTTTACTATAGGTATATTGTAATAGGTAGTTATCTTCTCAAAGAAATATGGTGTTTGGACCGTGGACTTTAAATATTATAAATATTAATTTGAAACAGTTTGAAAATAGATTATAATAAAATCAAGCATTACAGACGTTTTGTATTACGTTACCAAATAAGCTTGTTTTTGGTCAAATATTAGTTAGATGTGTAGCTGGAATAGGGCTGCCAGTCCGTTAAAAATGCTTAATTTACTTAATAATAATTGAAGTTACGAGACATATGTTTATCTACAATATTTTAGAGTTAATCGCGACAGTGATATTTTTCATATTCATTCATAATTTTATATTCAAAGTGAACACTATAATAATTTTCTAAGAAACCTAATATGTACGTATGTACGTAAGACACAGTTTTTCGCTAATATTCTAACGGTTTAATTTTAATAGTTGACTCAAACTTCGCGATTGTCAAATTAATCTTAAAGATTAAAAAAAACGCATCTAAGTAGGTACATTACAAGCATTTCAAACGCAAGTTGCGCTTATTCAAATGAATGACTCCAGTTTCCTAGCAGCTTATTTCAAAGTTAAACAGCTTTAGACGTTGGCGTCTGGACGTGTGATCTGAGTTTCTCGTATGAAATATTATTTTATGTTCGTGCAGTAATTACGTTGAGCGTGCAAGCCGCATGCTAATGCACGAACCTGTCGGCCGAGAGCCACAAATCAAGTCGTCAGTATACAGTTCGTATAGATAGCAATACGACCTCATTATCGTAAGGCCATGTAAGAATGTAGCAAATGAAACTTTTTTTGATAAATGCGCTCGTAGGCTCGTACATGATATGTGGCAAGTTTTACCTCAAATAAATAGATATGTGTGATATGGCGTGCTTCAAAATCTCAGTACCATGTGCTATATAAAAAAGTAGGTAGCTAATGCATATACAATAAATTTATTTAGCCTTTATTCTCTCAGAAGTTTACGCCCTGTATTCTCTTCAGGTGAATTGTATAAAACATAAAACATGTTTTTATACATATTTTGTGCAAGTTATATTTATTTTTTACCAGATCCACGGGTTATTTATACCAACATGCATATGAACAAACAACGAAAAAAAAAATGGTCCGGAAAAACATTTTTATTCAGTTTGTTGTTGTTTCAGTAGAAAGAGCAGAAAATCATTTTTTTTCTAATTTGTAGATTTTAATATTTTTGTAGATTCTCGATTTTTTTCATGTATAAGATCAATAAAAATATTAATAAAGTAAACATACGTAATTAAAACGTAACTCGTATAGATAAACCATATCGCGAATTTCATAATAAAATGTGTCTAATTCATCTTATCAGTAATTACGATAATCCCCAATGAGTAAGATTCAGATTATATCATATAATTTAGGTACTTCTTTATACAAAAACATTTCTCTACGTATTCCTAATGTCTTTCTTTGGAAATTCTGTTCAAATCTCAGGCTTAGAGGGGCTTAAGCGCAGCTTATACCATTAAGTTATATCTGAATAGTTGTGTTAAGAAAAGCTTTTACTATTACTAGAAAACGTTTCTTTAATACATTACTGTAGACATTTAGTTGTAGAAATTGAAGTGTCCGTTATTTTAACGTGTTAGTAATTATAAATAAACTAGCTGACCAGGCGAACGTTGTTCTGCCATTTGTATTTAGAAGTTTGCCCGCGAGTCCCTGATGTTTGTACAATAATGCCGTATAGTGCACTAAGGTAGAACTATTTATGTACGTACGTAATTCGATGAAAAAAAGTTACTTTTGATAATAAATTGTAATAACTTTTGATAGAGTGGAACTATTTTGATGATATAAAGTCTAAATGTTAAGTTAAGATTAGTACTATGAATATATTGGCATTTCCATGAAATCAATCGCGTTGTTTTGGCGGCAAGTCATTTTAAACATACAGACAGCGAGCGCGAGTTACATTCTTATTATATATACAGATTAATTTTATTACGCTTCTTTCAATTTTGCGTGTATATAAAAATAATCGGTACTAACGGCAAATCGGCACAGACGGACGGATTTTTTTATATTTAATGTCTTGAAATATGCCAGCAATATCCTACGTACTAATGCTACTACTGCTAACTAATAGTATGAAGATAACAAGCTACAATATGATTGATGTCGTGTGAATAATAGCTTATGAGTAAATAAAAATATTTTCTGTACAATCTCCTTTAATAAACGTAGTTGACGGTATGAAATCCCATTACGAATACTACAAAGTTACTTTGTTTACTTTATTTTCTGAAGACCTATCTTAAGCACTCTAAAATGTAACGTAAAAGAATTCACAAAAAGCCCTCTGTTAAAATGGAAACCTTTTTATAAAACGATTTGTAATTTGTTTGTAGAGATAGCGGGGCTGCGCGCTTCATTTCGAGAAAAATAAATGTTGGAATAGGGCTGCTAGTCCGTTAAAAATGCTATGTTTACTTAATAATATTCGAGGCAAAGAGGCTAATGTTTATCTACAATATTTTAGAGTTGCTTACAACGATGATATTTATCCTATATTCAAAATCAACACTATAATATTTTTCAAATGAACCGCACAAGTACGCGTAAGCTTTTATAGGCTAACAATTTTTAAAAGTTGTAGGTACCTAGAACCTGGATAGTTTAACGGGAAGGTACCATCGTACCTATTTCTAGCGAGTTAATTCTTTTCGTTACAAAGATGTGTAGTGGTCGCAGTAGTGGGACCGCATCTGTAAGTGAATTCAAGTAGATTCCCCTGATTTATGTGGTGTTGGTTATAAATATCCTAGTGCGACAGTGACCTCTTGCCATCAGGTGGAATGTACCAACTCATTTGCTATTTGAAATTGAAATATTACAAAACAATGTGTAAGAAAATATTATTTTTTTCGGTGGTATAGTAGCAACCCTATAGTGTTGCGAATGTGGGGTACCGAGGGGAACGCTGGCCTAGGGTCGCGAAAGCTGTTCGCTGTATTGTCCAAATTGTTTGGGGCGTTCAAATTCGTCACGGGCACCGCTTGTCGCCTGTTGGCTCATACTCACTGGTTTTATTGTATATCGGCAAAATGTCGGTTTATATGATCAAAATAAAAATGCTTGTTTACAAATTAAAAGGTATTGATGCGGCTTTTCGAAAATGTCCTACACTTCCCCGTTCTATTCTATGCAAATACATAATTTCACTTTAATGATAATAACTTTTACATTTTATTTCCGTTGATTATAAATTAGTATTTTATTTATTTATTTATTTATTTATTTATTGTGTCACCTATTTAAAAAAAAAAAAAAAACAACACAAAAGGGTAAACATAATGCCTTATGGCATTCTCTGCCAGTCAACCCTGGGTGAGGAA
>DWNY01000652.1:0-15166 GCA_018250635.1 Telegonus apastus | reverse complement strand
GGATAAATTGAAAATCGCCCGCACCGAATTTGAAGGTATGTTATCTAACGGAACAGCCAGGCCTTCGGAGAGCCCATGGTCGTCCCCACTGCACCTTGCCCTTAAGAAGGACAATGGATGGCGTCCATGTGGCGATTACAGAAAGCTTAACGCCCGCACCATCCCCGATATGTACCCAATCAGGCATATACACGACTTCACACATAACATCGTCGGCTGTCGTGTATATAGCACCATCGATTTGGTAAAAGCATATAACCAAATCCCTGTATGCGAGGAAGACATACCGAAGACGGCAATCACAACACCCTTTGGTATGTTTGAATTTCCGTTTATGACGTTTGGCTTGCGTAACGCGGGACAAACGTTTCAACGGTTTGTGGACGAGATGATGCGAGGATTGGATTTCGTCTACTGCTATCTAGACGACTTCCTAATTTATAGCAGAGACGAGGTGGAACATGAAGACCACCTTCGTCAAGTGTTCACACGTTTAAAAAAATATGGCATGGTAATTAACGTCGCCAAATGTGTCTTCGGTGCGCCTGAAGTAACCTTCCTAGGTTACCGAATTTCGGAGAGCGGTACTAAGCCGTTGGAGGAGAAAGTACAGGCTATTAGAGACTTTCCACCGCCTAAAGATATCAGGGCTCTGCGGCGATTTCTGGGCATGGCAAACTTCTACAGAAGATTCCTGCCCAAGGCCGCCCAGATCCAAGCTCCCCTTAACGCCTTACTCACTGGTGCAGGTAAGGGATCCACACCCATAACCCTGACTGGGGATGCCCATAAGGCCTTTTTAGACACCAAAGAAAGCCTCTCTAATGCAGCCTTGCTTGCTCATCCTAACTGCCAGGCGAAACTTGCAGTGGTCACAGATGCGTCGGACACAGCGATCGGTGCTGTTTTACAGCAATTCCACAATGGGGCGTGGGAACCATTGGCGTTTTTCTCACGAAAGCTGAGTCTTAGTCAAGTAAAGTACTCACCGTACGACCGTGAGCTCCTGGCGATCTACGAGGCAATAAAATATTTCCGCCATATGCTTGAAGCCAGGCATTTCACGGTGTACACTGACCACAAACCGATCAGTTTTGCCTTTCACGAACGAAAGCAAAACTGTTCGCCCAGGCAGTTCCGACACCTGGATTATATTGCCCAGTTCACGACCGACATAAGGCATATTTCCGGCAAAAATAATGTTGTCGCCGACACCTTATCTCGTGTCGATGAACTGGAAACACCTACAGACTTAACCGACCTTAGTCTAGCCCAGGATGGTGATAAAGAACTTGCGCACTACCTCGCTGACGGTGGCTCAGTGCTCCGTCTAAAAAAGTTGGAATACCCTGGAAGTCGGAAACCGTTGTACTGTGATGTCAGTACATCGACACCCAGGCCTTTCGTCACAAAAGATTTCCGAAGGCAGGTATACCAAAGTCTCCACTCCTTAAGCCATCCTGGTGCCGCAGCAACTGTCAAACTTGTGGCTGAAAGGTTTGTATGGCCTGGAATGCGGAAGGACTGCAGAGAGTGGGCCAGAACGTGCTTGGCGTGCCAACGTGCAAAGGTGAGTCGACACGTGTCTTCTCCCTTAGACACCTACGACCTGCCGCGTGCCCGATTTAAGCAGGTCCACATTGACCTCGTAGGCCCCCTTCCGATCTCACACGGATACAAGTACTGCCTGACGGCCATAGACCGATTCACGCGATGGCCAGAGGTAATACCGATCATAGACATTACCGCAGAAACGGTGGCTAAAGCGCTCATCTCTGGCTGGATATCCAGATTCGGCGTGCCATCAGTTATTGTTACAGACCGCGGCAGACAGTTTGAGTCCGCGCTGTTTCAATACCTGGCAAAAGCCACTGGATTCCAGCACAGACGTACGACGGCTTATCACCCTGCGTGTAACGGACTGATAGAACGCTTCCATCGACAACTTAAAGCGTCCATTACCTGTCACGCTTCTACCAGCTGGTCGGAAATATTGCCTCTGGTACTACTTGGCATCCGTAGTGCGTTTAAGGAGGATCTGCAAACCTCTTCAGCCGAGTTGCTGTATGGCGAACCGCTAAGGCTCCCCGGCGAATTTTTTGACCCAAGCTTGCCGTGTACATCTGACTTATCAGATTTTACGGCGCGCCTACGTTCATTCGCCGAGAAGTTAAAACCGGTCCCAGCTTCTCGCCATACCAAAAGCAAAGTCTTCGTATTTAAAGAGCTTGCCACCGCTGAAAACGTCTTCCTACGTGAAGACGCTCCGCGTGCCCCTCTTCAACCAGCGTACACAGGACCACACAAGGTGCTGGAAAAAGGTGACAAAGTATTTAAAGTACTCGTCAAAGGCAAACCTGTGACGGTAACGGTTGATCGTTTAAAACCAGCATACGTGCTTACCGACACCGACGAGCCCGACGCACGGTCATCCGTAGATACGCCTCCAGGTCCCGCCAACTTGCCATCAGATTCCACGCCGACTCCACCTGCCTTGTCTCCTAATGTACCTACTCCCTCTCCACATCCTCCTACTATTCCTAAAATTACACGCTCCGGTCGTCAAGTTAGATTCCCGGATTATTATCGCCCCTAACCAGGTCTCTGGGGGGGAGTAATGTGGGCTACTCCCACATCACATTACACACACACACTGTACATAAATATTATATTCATATATATATATACACACATACAATATTTATTACGTTCACACAATCACACATTCATACGCGAACATACATTCAATAAGTGTCGTGTACCACTGGTGTAGTCCGCCTTATCGATGGAATCTTACCTGGCCTGACGTCACGAATAACGGGTCCGCCTACTCCGGCGCACGGTCGGCCGGCTGATCGTACGTCCCCCGCACCGACTATGTCGCCAGTGCGAATCTGCCCGCTGCGCGATTAACACCACGTACACTTACGCCTCGCATTTTATAACGCTTGCTTTTGTATGTCCGCTGTTGTTCTTTAACTGTCTATCTTTCTTCCTTCTATCTGTTACTGTGAACTATCTGCTTGTGTTGTGCTTATCCCTTCTGTACTGTAATTATAGTGTTTGTTGAAATCTGTGTAGTCATTTACCGTGTTCGCCCCGGAGCTGCTTTCATCTGCCGGATCACCTAGCTAAGTACCTCCGCGCACTTGCTACCACCTACACATCCAACTACATCGCTAAAGTATTTTTCGTATTTGTTGTTATAGCGGCCATAGAAATACACATTTTGCGTAAATTTCATGTGGCTACCTATTATAGTGCAAGAGATAGAGCCCTTTAATAGACGGACAGACGGACACACAGCAGAGGCTTAGTAATAGGGTTCCGTTTTTACTCTTTGGGTACGGAACCCTAAAAAGTATAAAAACTATTGCTGGATTTTAATTTGCTATACTACAAACAATAATATTCGTCAAAAGTGAGACCTCTGTACTAAATTATTAAGTATGTCTCCCTTACCACAACCTTCAAAGCAGAACACAGCAGCGCTTAACACTGCTGTTATAAAGCAGAAATAGATGTGGCGGTGGTGCCGCCGGAGTCGAACCACAAAGGGATCTACCACCAACTACTGTTTCGCCGCGAACAGCATCGTCTACACTTGGCGTGCTGCGCAGTCGTCGGCTGCGTGCTATGAGCTGCTCCGGTTGCCCTCCAGGTATGTGGTGGATGCTGACTTGGAGGGTATAGCGAATGAAGACTATGCATCGCCTGCCGTATTGTCCTTGGTAACCGACCGCATAGTTGATGCTATTCACTCAAACGGTTAGGTTAAACCAACTGTTTTACATATCCAATTTTAATCTCAGTTTGTATAACAATAATGAAATGAAATTTTATAAAAATATAAAATTGGAGTGAACACGAATGCGTATTTGTAACTGTTTAAAATCATCGTTAATTATAGCATGTATGTGAAATAATGTTTTATGATATTTTGCCGCGGAATTGTGTTTCTGACATAGACCTATTGATATATTATAAAAGAAACGTACATAAGTTACTAATATGACAATAGGCATTTTTGGTGGCACTCATTGCGGGATACACACACTACTTTACAAAGATTACATTATAACGACACACTAATAAATAGTTTTTAGCTGGAAGTATGACAGCACGTCTAATTAAATGGATAAAAAAGAAACATGTAACTCTCTGTAAGACAGTTGAGCGATGTCTCTCTAATCATTCGACAAAGACCATGCGGCACCTGAGTTATTCGTATATTCGTTAAATTGAAATCTGAGCATTGTATTAGTATCAAAGGAAAAATAAGTACAATTAATAATAACTAATATATTACTAGTTGTTGTGAATCCCAGAATTATTGCAGTGATAGGTTATCAATGCATGGTTAAAAGTCGGCTTCACAATCGGGGGGTCCGAGGTTCAAATCTCAAGCACCTTTAACTTTTCGAAGTTATTTGCGTATTATAAATTATAACTTGCTTTAACGGTGAAGGAAAACATCGTGACGAAACCTGCACGCCTGAGAGTTCTTTAAAAAACTCTCTGTGGTGTGTGTCTACCAATTCGCACTTGGCCAGCGCTGTGGACTATGGCCTAAAAGACCTCTCACTCTGAGAGGAGACTCGTGCCCAGCGGTGGGACAATAATGGGTTGACGAGTCTATTACTAAGACCTACCCCTGGCCTTGTGATACGTCCATAACATAACAAAAATGTTTCCATAGTGGTGCAAGAGTCTAGGTCCCGTCGTGGCGAGCTGACAGACATATACATGGAGTACGGGGAAGCGCTCCGTGAACACACTGAGGTCAATCTGGACGTGAAGGACATGATCAATGAAGGTAAATTAGACGATGCACACTCATACACATTTGGTAGACATTTGGTACACTTTGATACATTTGGACAGTTGGACATACACATTTTATAGACACATACACATTTGCTAGATATTTGGTACACTTTGGTACATTTGGACAGTTGGACACACACATTTTGTAGACACACACACATTTGCTAGATATTTGGTACATTTGGACAGTTGGACACACACATTTTGTAGACACACACACATTTGCTAGATATTTGGTACACTTTGGTACATTTGGACATTTGGGCACACACATTTGATAAACACACGCACACACGCGCGCGCACACACAAATTTGGTAGATATCCATTTAAATTGTTTTATTATTGTTATAACATATTTTTATATTTTATATTACTTTGACGTTAAAAGTATTTGTTATTTAAGTTTATTCTATTACTGGCTGGTTAGATTAAATACGAGTAATACGAGCGAGTTGTTCTCTTTTTGAATATTGGCCATTGATGTAATGGCGGGAGAGTATAATAATTGTGTAAGGAAGAATTATTGTTATTTTTTTATTAATATAGAATAGGGTAATTTGAAGTCAATCACAGAAAAAGAAATTTACAATGCCAACTTACGTATTATTATTTTTTGACTGAATGATATGAAAAACAATAACAATGGCGACCAGAGAGTACTACTCGTATAAAAGTAAGTTACTTTTGATTTTGATAAGTGTGTGTAAAATTATGTGATTTATTTGGATTTACTTATAACGTACAAATAAAAAACACCCGCTTCTAATTACATCACATATGCATATATAACAACAATCAGTTCATAACAAAATAAAAACGAAAATTATAAATAAAATAATGTATCTAAAATGTCTGTGCGAGGCAGGGTTCCCAAAATACTGGTGGCATTACCTTGCTGAACAGCAAGACTTAATTTCTGTGCAAAGTAGCCGCCAGCTTTTAGGTCGCAAGTATGGACAAGTTTGCTCGACATATCTGACATGAATTTTTCCATGTCAGGTGACCATGGACCCATAGCCTCTATTGCAAATGTCGCAAATAAATAATTGTCCAGTAAATTATTAGGTATATTTGCGGCCTTTTAGAGCGCTTTACTTACGTTAATGCATGTGGTGCTGTAGCTCCATTTTTACAGTAAAAAAGTAGTAGTTCTAAAGATGGTAGAACCCTTTGTGGTTCGACTCCAGCGGCACCACCGCCACATCTATTTCTACCTAATAATAGCAGTGTTAAGCGCTGCTGTGGTCTGGTTTGAAGGGAGACATATATGTTCGAGGCATTCCAACTTAGTCCTCGGGAGTAGCAACCCATTTGTGGCCAATCTCAAGTAAGTTTATGAATGGCAATAGCCACTTGCCGTCAGGTGGGCTGCATGTTCGTTTACTGCTTGGATGTTATAAATAAAAGTGTTATTTATAAGGATCATACTAATGATTACCTCTGACATTATTTATATGGAAGAGACTCTAAAGAAGTAAATTTTATAAATTAAAATTGAAATTGACGAATGTAGTTCCATTAACACTGGCAATCAGGAGGCACCCATGTCCATCTTATTATAAGTGGACCAGCGCTGCTAGCGGGTACATAGCCAGGCACTCAATAAATTAGAAGTTAAAAGCACAATTATCTTAGAACGGGGGGCGACCCACAGACGTGCGCCGAGAAATTGAAGGAAATGGCAAGAACAGGAGGAGGGTGAGAACCAATATACTCAGTCTATTATGTCATTAGGAGCCTCAGTAAATGCTTTGCTGCATTGGTACTATTTGGTGATTCGGTAAAAAATACCGTATACCGTATACGGTGAAAGTATCGTATACGGTACTATTTCTAACTTTCTAACGATTGAGACATTATGTCCCATTTGTTCAAAATTTTCTTAATGTAATTTTCTCATTATTTTCACACACATTTTTTTCTCTTTTATATATGTACCTATACCTAACGTAAGGCAGATGGGCTACCTGATGAAAAGTAGTCGTCTATGGACATTTGCAACACCAGAGGAGTGGTCAATGCATAGGCGGTTTTTCATTTGTAGTGGATCCTGTAGACTAATGCAAAAACGAATATAGACATACCAGTATCCAGAACCATAATCTATATTTTTCAGTCTGTCTGGAGTCAAACCTGGAAACAGCTAAATGTCACATCGCTATGGTCAACGCACCGTCACGCGGTTCATTTGATTAAGACTAAAAGGTTACGCTCGCCACACTTCCTATGATGCATTCGATTAAAAACATTCTTAACATTATTTGGTCCTTTACTTGTTTGTAATTCCGTTCCGTTCCGTTTCATCACTACCTATAATTGGACATTAAACCCCTGAGCCATAAATTCAGTAGAGAAAACCGCGACTTAACTGCGCCTCGTGTACAACCCGCGGTTTGTTGCTCATCCAGTAGCGAGCTTTACCGCCAAGTCAACAAAAACCACGGCATTACTCGCTGTCGATTAGGGGCATTACACTTGGTTTGGCTGCGGCTAATGGATTTACTGGAACGTTCGCTTTATTTTTTATGATGATTCAATTAGCAAACTAGCGTACAGTCTGCCTAATGTTCAGTGGTCGCTGATTCCCTTTGAAATTTATCTGGAAGATCTAAATTGAATTAAATTTGATTTCGCTCGTAGCTCAGAAATAACTGGAATCTAGTGCACTAAATTGGAATGCCTCGTACAAGTGTTTTTTACACATAAAATTCACATACAAAACAGGCGCAGCAGCGCATAACACTGTGTTATAAGACAGATATAAGTATGGGGGTAGCCATCATAGTAGAACTACGAAGAGTTCTACCGTCTTACAAAATATCAAGTGATGTCCAGCGTAGTGTAGCAGTTACCGAGCTGAAATGATACGCAGTGGGTACCGGGTTCGATCACCGCCCAGACTGACATAATGATGAATCAAAATTTTTATTTTGTTTCTAGATGTTTATTTTTCCTTAAAATAAGAGAAATATTTTCTCTTTCTCGCATCTTCTTTTTCCTGTAGCGGACGCCATGGACACACATAAAGAGGAATAAGGTATAAGGCTATGAATGTAAAAACTTATTATAATCAATTATAACAAATCATGTTTTACTGTTGGAAAATTACGGACAGTAGTAAAGTAAACATATATACATAAACAATGTATTCTGATTTAATCATCAGTGGTAATAGCAAATCCTGTTATCGAACTCATGTGAATCCCACGCTTTAGCATTTCGTCTATTAGATGTTGCTACCAATTAGTATCTGGATGCCTGCGCTTAGTACAGTGTATTTATACACGGATTTATACCTGGTATTTTATGATTTGTGTATATCGATTTTGAAAAGCAAGGTCATTGAATCTGAATTCCCGGGATAACACCTGTCTAGACCGATTAATTACCTTCAAAATTCCAGCATGAATTTTGAAGTAATGTAAACACAGCGGAGATCTTGTTATCAAAATTTTATCAGCAGAGCCTGAAAATATGTTTCTTGTGATGAGCTCTTTGGATTTAACGTAATAAAAAACACTTTCTTATAATAAGAAGGTTCTGAAACCTATGCCTAAGCATACACTGCGCTGGCTAAGTGCGATTAGGTGGATTTCCCCCTTAGGAGTTTTATTAAAAATAACTTTCGGGTATGGGGTTTTTTTTCCGATGTTTTCTTCCACCGCCATAGCAAGTGATAATACATTTATAATGCTCACATAATTTCTAAGTGTCTGGAGTTCGACTTGCGAGAGATTTGAATTTTGGACCCAATTGAAAGGCAGAGTTTCAACCAATAGGCTATCACTGCTTGATATTCAGAAGAATATAGTATTCAGTATTCAACATCAGGTACGGTAAACTTAGGTACGGATTACTTATAAAGATTTAGGGATAAAGTCTTAGCTTATCTCTTTGTAGGGTAGAGGATGAAAGTAATAGTTTTAAAGTTTATTTTAATGAGATATCACTAGTCACTTATGTGTTCTCAACTTATTATAAATATAACTATATTTTTTAGTTTTTAGTACAATCTATATAAAAACAATGTTTGTACGTTTGTTCTGTATGCGTTCGGAAACTATTGACCAGATTGTGACCAGGTGGCGTGGTAAGTCCGAAAAATTGAACAATCTTAATCGGTACATGATACCGTTACCAATGTAGAAATATTTTATGTAATTTTGGTTTTCAAAGAGGCGACATGTAGTAGTTAAATATGTAAAGTTAAATTGATACTAACATAATTATAATAATGTACGTTATGTAACATTTTTTAAAATTGCAAGTGAAACCGCGGGCACGTCTAGTACGCGTCACTACTATTACTATTAATTCCACCCACTTTTCCTATTCGATTGTAGTTAACTATTTTTAAAACATAACACTAACTCAATTATAATACGAGTGTATTACGCCATCCATCCGTGTTTAAAGAGAATCTCCCCATAAACTTCGGAGTAAACTTACCACAGATAGTTCCGTACCGACTGAACATGAAGTTGTAATATGGTTCCATGAACTTTAATATCCTAAGCCAACTGTTTGCACTGCATACGCAGTCTTGATTAGGTAGTCTAATAGCGACAGGAGTTTAATAGATATACGCTTAATATATCGAATTATGTGCTCAATAATTTTCAAGTAGTTTATAACTAGTAAGTACTAAAGTTCGGTGATAGGATTGGCTATTAACGGCGATGTAAAGTTACTGTGTTCTGGTTTGGAAGGTATGATAAGGCGTTAATACAAGGCATATCAATATAACTATAGGTGTAGATCAAATTTCGTAACATATTGGTTCATTGCAATTAACTGGGAACAATTTGACCTCTAATTGTAGTTAGTTAGACTTAGACTTCATATTAGATAAGGTCATTTGCTGTTTATAATGGGTACCAATGTAAGATATCTCCATATGATGTGTTCCGCAAAATTTTCAAATATTAATACTACCGAATCAAACTTTAACACTAACGGTGACTCGTCCTACCACCGCCACATTATTTTAACCGATCTTGATCACTACCTATAATATTATTCAATGATATGATTATCCAATATTTTTACAGTTGTAGGTCATCCACAGGCAATTATATTTGACCTTATTAAATGGCGCACATTTAAAAATAACAAACATTCCCACGCCACTTGAGAGTCCGCGCGACTTTTCATTCGAGTGCCTCATAATTAAAAAACCTGATTAAAATTTCATATGTATTTATTACCTACTGAAACTTTAGTTTAAAATGTTTAAATGCCTTATTTAAAAATGTTATTTATTTATGTTGGTTACCATATTTTTAGTACCTACTTATTGCATAATTACATAAGAGTTTAGGATATTAAGCTCATCTTAAACTTTTATGTAAAGTTGTGATTTATGTTACAGGTATGTAAATGTTACAGGTATGAATTTAATGTCTAAGTAAACATTATCGTAATTTTAAACGTAGTATGCATGCCTAATGTTACTCTCGCTCGCTTTGATCATTCGATCAATTAACTTTTAACCTATCGTCAGCAAATATGTAGAAGACAGGAGGCTCTCGAGGGTGAGAGATTATCTTTTTCCTGCCATGCACGTTTACACCCGCAAAGTCACCCCATCCGCATTCATGTCGCTTGCTTCCTATCGTTTTATAGATTTCCCTGTCAACATAACATTGTTTGTGTGTATGTGTGTTTTGTATGATCGTGGTATAAGCGTGTGGGCGTTACTCCGCGTGACACGAAAAAGGCCGTTTTAAGCTGGTAGCCTCCACTGATTTCAAAAAAGAAAGCCGCACTTTACAAGTACTTACAATTACTCATGTGCTTATAATTCTTGTGTATATAAAAAACGTTAAAGCGTGCCAAACTATATAATGCAACTTTGACTCGTGGAATTTTCCACGGAGGTAGGTGATGGATTAAAAGATAATTGAATGCATCATGCCTGATTCAGATGCAATTTTCTCGAGTGCATGACATTCGCACTTATGTCAATAATTATAAAGATGCGCTCATAAACCGTTAAGAAAAAATTACAGTAAAACATAAATAACGTTTCAGTATTCTAGGTCTACATTTAATGTTCCTATAAATGATTTATAGCTGTTGAGTGCTCAATGCGATTGATGTTTCAATTGGATTGAGTCTTCTACAGATTCACTAGTATTTTCATTTCGTCTGCTTCACGTCCTGTTAGAAATCCTTTAACGTAAGCGTTAGCGGGATACTTTCTCTATTTATTTATTGGACCAACACAAGAAACAGTGTTTACGGGTATAAATTTAACAGTAGTTAAGTGGGAATATTATTGACTAGAACAGTCAATTAAGTATAGTTAATCACATCGTGCATTAATTATTATAGTTTTAATTTATCACTTTCAACTAAAAATAAGTATAATTTTTTTGAAAGAAAATGGAAATCAGAAATAAAAATTAAATCAAAAGAATAAATTAATTTGAATAAAATTAAATTAAAATGAAATTTTGAAGATATAAGTACGTATGTATGAAGGAGTTTCTATATATTTTGTATATTTATCAGATTAATCTAGTGCCTCACCGAAACTTACGGCACTACCTACTTATTCTCGTAGCGCTTTATCGTTTTTTGAACCCTCGTAACTTGCGTTTGAATTATAATGTTGTCTCTTAGAAATTAGGTAATTATTATTGTAGTAAAAATATCCAGAAAATTATTTGACTTAATACTGTTCTTTTGTTGCAGTTGCCGAATATCGATGTCGATTGACTTTAAAGATATAAGGCGACCATCTTAGTCCACGAATGAACAACTTCAGGTTGTTTGGTGTCCTATTCTATATGGAGATGCTTACAGATGTATACATTTTTTTTAATAATTCAATCTTATACCCATAAAATTCTTCTGAAGTAACTGTTTCAAACAAATCTACCAGTAAATAACAGTGGAAGACGCTAGTCTTTAGTCTAAGACGCTAAAAGCATTATCTGCCAGAACCAGTACCTAAGAATAATCGTAGAACGACGACAGCAATAGAATAAAAAATAAATATTTTTCATATCAACCAAAATGAAATCTACCTATAATAGTTTCATTAGTACAATAAATATGATACGAGTGTGACGTACATTCTTTTATCATTTATTTGTTTTGTTAAAAGGTCACCAACCCTTTGTTAATTTTACAGGCATCTCCTGTTTATTAACCAGGTAGACAGGATCCACGCCATAGGCGGGCTGCCACCCCCGCCCTACGGTTCCAACTACATAATGAGCGTGAAATTGCAATTTACTGGTATCGGTCAATTTCATGTTACGTGAATAATTAATATTGAAAACAATGAGTAGTTTTCGTCTCGGGTTTCCAAAGAACATACCACATTCACATTTACCGCTTTAAAATATTTAAAATCAAATATTAAAGTATATACAATTTGACAGAAATTGGATTCGACTATTACGGATTACAAGACCTAAGCAAATTAGGTATTCGTTATTCGTGACTTGTTGATTTACTCAACAGTTATGTGAATGAAAACATCGTTATTAACCTGCACACCTGAGAGTTATTTAAAAAATGTATCTTAAAGGTATATGGAGTTGCATATCGCACTTGGCGTGCGCGGATGACTATGACCTAAAACAATCACATTCTGAGAGGAGATTCGTACCCAGCTATAGGACAATAATGGGTTGAAGACGACGATGACGAATACATCCAAACGATTTGAGTAGAAACCCATTCCTAATGGAGTTGATTACATATGGTGGCACTGACCTGTTACTATCAGGTGGACTCCACGCTCGATTGTTACTTCAATCTTACAAAAAAACTCTCTAATCTAATATCTGTTTATCAATTAATAAGATACCCTCTTGCAGTCTGTAGAAAGGACTGGACAGGCTCTTTGTCTGGGTCAAAGGAATATTTAATGGTAAGGGTTTGCCAGGTACGTGAGATTATTCTAGATTAATTTATAAGATAGTACCTACTTCGTTGAATAATTATTCAACCAAAGATATTTAACTATTAATACTATGTACTAAATCTCTTTGTCAGTTAATTATACGAATTTCATACTACCTTGCTAACTATTATTATAAAGCTGAAAGTTTGTTAGGATGGATGGATAGATGTTTGTTCTACGATGGATGTTAGTACAGTTCCCGTGGGTTAAATTTCAGTCTTCTTTGAAAAAATGTTATTTCGTTAGATTGTTAAATGTATCAAATTTCAACTCTTTGCTAGGGAAACCGCGAGCACGTCTAATAAATAATATTTAGGCGAGTGCAAGGTAATAAATAATTATTTTTACTATTTGTTATCGTAGCAGCTATAAATATAAGATATGTATATATATACCTATTACGGTTCAATAGATAAACCGAAAAACGCCAAAAATACCGACAATTGTATGGGGAGTCTGTTTATATATTAAATATTTGCTGTTATATTAAATACATAGGGCTATTAAATGTCTTTACAGCCATAGCAATTCACACTTTAAAAAATGTGTGTATAAATTATGGTTCAAAGGATAGAGTCCCGTGATAGACGGACAGATGGACAAACAGAAGAGGTCTTATTACTAATAATAAGGTTCCGTTCGTCGCTTCGGATATGGAAACCAAGAAGTAAATTGTTTTTGAATAACATTCCTCGTTGTAAATGATTACCGCACGTAATAAAAACGAAAGGTTCTTTCAGGGAACATGATAGGAAAATATTTGAATGCGAGGTTCTCGTGAAAAATTGATACGCTGATCAAAATTGATTTTATATTGTAATTTAAAATACAATAAAGACATTAAGCGCTCCGTACATCTCATACGTTATAGGCCTTAAATTAGAACGAACTGAAAAAGATAATGTATATATAAATAGTTTGTTTTCATAAACAATGTTATCCAAATCGGCGTCTTTTGTATGACGTTATGAGGATGACTTTATCGTCCGAGTCCGGCAGAACCATCCCACCGTAGTATTAAGCTCTGCTGTATTCCTGTTTGGAGGGTGCGGTAATGGAAATCTACTTATCCGAGGCGTTCCAACTTAGTCCTCAGGGGCAGCAATGCATCTGTTACCAACCTCAGTTAAAACTAATTTTATCTGGGATTGATCACAGATGTGTTGCGCGGTAGTGGCTATATCAGATGAAATGTATACTTCTCCGTTACTTTATTATTATTACTAGTGGACCCGCCGCAATGGTCAAAATTCGACCCTTATTTAAATCAATCAAAAACTTTACTTATACACCCAAATAAAAAATAAAATTTTATGTGTATTTTTCGTCTGTGCATTTGGGAAACACTCATTATAAGGAAAATGAAGTTTAATTTGCTAAGCTGTTTTTAACAAAAATAACGCATTTTTTGACAGTAGTCAGCAATGTAAATAATAAATGTTTTCTTCTCGCTCCTTCTGTTTATGAATTTTAACGAATACTGTATAAATAATATATGGATAAAAAATGTCGTTGCGTTGTAGTTAGGCTTTAGCGTAGAGCCAGACTAAAGTGTGCCCATTGAAATTAAAGAGAGCTACGTGCCTCTCTCTTTCACATCTGTGATTAGACAAAGATAAGTAAGGTGTTTCTCATCTCCCCTCTCTTATTATTTGTTGGAAACTCGCGCTCACAGGCCTGTCTATGGCTCCCCTACTCTATTATTATAACTCTTTGGGTCCGTGTAAATAACAACTAAATATTCAACGTTAGTAACAAAATTTCTGTTGAATTATATGAAGGGGTTTTAATTTAAGCAGGTTCTTGAACTGTCTTTCCTTTGTTGCATTTTGTACAGAGAATAAAATTATTTGTATCTCAGAATGCTAGATCGTGTGATCGAAACCATCTGTATGCTTTGTTTATTCTTGTGTTGAAATAAGGCTATCGTCACATGCTAGCCGGTTGAGAGACTGAAAGATCAACTTCAAGTAAGAATGGAGTCCTTTGAGATCTAAGATGGAACAGTGTTTTAAATTCAAAATAAATCTGCAGAGTTTATTCTGTTATTATTTATTCGTTTATTCTGCTGTTTTAAGGTAGTAATAGATATGGTGGTGTCTCCGAAGTCAGACTATACAATGTCTATTACCTCTTTATATGATTGAGGTAGCAATCGAGTTTGCAGCCCATCTATTGGTAAACGGTCACTGCAACAACGGTTAATTTAATGTAGAAAAGGAGTTATATCTGATATTAATCATACATTGTTACTACTTCGGAGGACTAAGATAGTATTTTCATATAAGGATGGTGAGCAACCACACCCTTCCAGTGACACGCAGTTCCTGCTAGAAATAGAAATATGTGCGGCAGTGGTACCTCCCCGGACCAAATATACTTCTTTTACCCCCGTAGAGATAAAATATATTGTTGT
>DWNY01000651.1:0-15168 GCA_018250635.1 Telegonus apastus | reverse complement strand
TAAATTATATATTACCAAATAAATTAATAAATAATAGCAAGAATAATGCTTCAACGTCAGCAACAGTTATATTGCATCAGTAAAGCTTATTACTTAACTATAATTCAAAATTGCAGCAATATAAAATGTGTCTCAAAAAGGCGGCTAACTAATGTCCACATAGATCAATGTCTACAGCGTACCCCTATACGACATCTTCAAAACATTCCTCAGGCAATAACATTTTATCGGAAATTTATAAACGTTGACCCGAGATGTAATTCGAGGGAACTGGAATGTGTCATAAACTGACACTTTCAAAGGTCGTGTGAGGCTTCTGTCAGGTGTAAAATGTCTGAAGGTCAATTACCGTTGCGGCTGATGCTGGCATGTAAACAGTATTTATGACACCTCTATTCCCTTTGGTCCTTACGACGGCTCTAGGATCCCCAAGGTTAATGTAGGCTAGTAGTTGATGACACCTAAAACTCTTTCAGCTTTAGTTGTGTATTTTTTGTATTTTGTAGCAGGTATTCGGATTATGTTACAGGTGAAGTTAACATTTTAGTGATATTCTTATTTTGTTTTTTAAACAAGGATATTTTGTTTGAAACCAGATTTTATAATTTAACTATACAGTTGCCCAAAATTATAACGTAATTTCAAACCTTCAAGAATATTTTTTTCTGTAATATCCTGGAACTTACTGTGTTATTTTTTGACATAAGAGCATATAGTTACTACCCTGTTTCACTGTTGAATACCGGTCTCTTTAATGGTTGACAAGGGAATGGCCATAGCTCACTACACTGGCCAAATGCGGCTTGGACTTCATATAAATTTGGGAGTTTTCTTTAAGATATTGCAGGTGTGTAGGTTTTCTCATCATGTTTTCTTTCATGGACAAATAAGTGATAATTAATACCATGGATTATTTTGCAATTTTGGGAATAGAGTCGTATAGGATTGTATTCCACTATACACGATGTACAATACCAACAGTATACCAGAATATACCGGGAACATCCATTCGTGATCCATTGTTACCGTATATCAGCTGATGTCTAAAATAAATTCGTCATTTTATGGGTTCTATTTTTTGAACTCGTAAAACAGAGGAGAGCAATCAGAGAATTTTATTCTCCTGGCAATATGGACAACTTTTGAAAATCTAGTTTATCGAACTCCAATAAAACGCGAGTTCCATAAAGTTCCACCGGCGGTTCCAGCCATTTGCCAAATTTGATTGCGACGTTTATTTACTTTAAGCCTATCACACTGAATGAACATGATATAATAGAAGTTTTGTATTTAGCCCAAGATTGTGTGACATATTTTTATCGTGGTCTCAAGGGTGTCATAATTGAGATAAAGTTATCCGAGACGTTTCAACTTAGTCCAAAGCATTTGTGGTCTACCTTAGCTTTGATCTTATCTGGAGTGAATTACATGGGATGTCCATGGGCACCAGCGGCCACTTACCATAAGGTGTACTGCAAACTATAAATAAAATCACTTTTATAGTTTGACTTCGGTGAAATCTTCGCCACATTTGTTACTGATTTATAACAGAATTTTTAACGCCGTTGTGTTTTTGTTTGAGGGACGTCCCCCTTACATTTACACAATATATTGTAATATTAGTCTTTAGGGATAATAACGCACCTGCGGTCGACCTCAGGTGTGCAATCTAAATTGCGGTCAATACAGCGGTAATTATAGATGACTATAGTGACTGTTATCATCAGTTATATTATCTGAGTTTTCAATTTACGGAAACATACTAGTTACGTAATAATTTATATTGGGTAAGAGATCCTTCTTCATAATCCAAGATATTTTTTAACATAAAAAATAAAATAGAGTAGGTAACTGCCATGATGTCAATGTTACTGATGTTTTTATTATGGAAGTATCAAAGAGGCATGTAGTCAGTGTAATGGTAACAAATGCCGCCCATAGACATGAATTGTAAATCAATCCCAGATAAGATTTGAGTTCATAGTTCATTTTCCTAAAGTAACTACTGAGCCCTTGGGCACAATTCATTCAGCGTTACAAAGTTGTCTAATACTTTAATAGAAATCATTAGAACAGTTTCTAACGATAAAAATTATCGCACAGCTCAGAAGTTCTATATTCTTTGGTGTTGGTTCTTTTTTACTAGAAAGCACTTTTCGCTTAAATTTTATAACTTCATCAACTGAAAGCTGTAACTTTTTGAGGCATCCAATTAGTTAAGATTTTTCGTTCACTAACTTTCGCCAACGTCGATTTTTGGGTGTGGAAAATAAAGATGTAATTTTCTATGAATGTTTTAGTGTAATCTTTCGAAACAGTTTAAGGATAATTATACGATATGAGTACTTTTGATATAATAAACCATAATTCAATATTTGTAAGTATTTATTTGATTCCGCTTTTAATAGCCTAGCTATATTATTGTTTGGATCTTTTTTTTCGAGGGTAACCTTCAATTGGCACCAGTTGCCGAGGGAGCGACGATGGGTAATTTGGAATTCTTTATCACTAAAACCCCCCGTTGGCCGTCATCAGTGCTGTAAAGTGGACTCCGGGATCTCCGGAGGAATACAACCGGAGTCCCCTTAGCGCGTTGTCCCATCGGGCTTCACTACTACGGGCTACTAAGTTCATTTCACTACCTGGTGTTTACGACGGTATGCGACCAGAAATGCCGTCGCCCTTCCCGGGGTCGCTGGCCGGGCGGTTTGAGCTTCCACTCTTGCCGCCCGCAATCCCGAAAGCCCCTTATGAGTTGCTTCTTACGACAGGCAGGAAATACCGTAGCTTTGTTCTTGTCCCGAAACTACAAGGACAATTATTGCTTGGACCTACCGGTAGATAGACGTGCGTATAGAAAATGTAAATATTATTTTAAATTTAATGAATACCAGCCTTGCAAATAATAATTCTTTAGGTGTCTAGCACTGCGATTAAATTGTAATTACTTTGTTTACCTACATTTTTATGCGAGCAAGTGAATAACTGAATAATTGTACTCAAAAGCTACGTTTTACAATAGTTTCAACGTTACTAACGCCTCCTCCGCAACTTTATAAATAGAGAACATAACTTCTACTTAGGTCAGCAAAGAATGATTTATAATGATGTTAAGTGGACAGTGAATAGACATTAGCTTTGTTTCTTTCAAATAAAGCGTGGCTTTTCAGATGTAATTTATAGTGGTCTTAAGGGATATATTGGATATATTCTGGATTGGACGCAAATAAATTTCGCCTTGAATTACACGTCTCAGACGAATCATTTGAACAAGAATCAGTACTTGTGAAGTCTGGACTTCAGATTATCGTGTTTGTGACATTTTATATAAATGGAGTCGTGAAGAGAAAACTGTTACGATTTTACCAGTATAACCGAATATATTTATGAATTAAGGAAATTTAAAAACAAGCATCAATAAGTCTCACACCTCAGTCTAATTTGTTAAATTAGAATGAGATTACAAAAAGACAAAATAACTGTTTTTTTATAATATTTATCCACTTATTAACATGGTAACAAAAACAAATATTATTATATTTTAATGTAAACGCATTCAACGTTAGATTGTATTAGTTTTTTATTTGTTTTAAAGAATGTCTGAATTGTTTTTATGGGATTGTAGAACTAAAACCGAATGGTCCAAATATCCATAGGCAGTACTGGTGATTAATTAAAAAAAGACGGAGGCGATGGTGTCGCTGGTTTCGAACCAGAAAGAGTTAACCACTTTCTAAGTTATTTCAAAATTAGTTCAATTCAATATATTCCAAATTTCCCACAGTATCAATTGACCGCACGGTAATGCTAGTCCGGAGATTATCCCATCGCGGTCGAGCATATGACAGGCGTAATTCATTGCGAGAGTTCACGGAATTAAATGGCCATTTATATTTGCCACATCACGTGCCATTACTGAATATTAGAGCCCTGAGTTAATCGTGCGCCGGATCATCCATCAAAGTAGGCTAGTCATTGGGCGCCTACAGATTACATCCCCCTCAATAGATGCTGAACGACAGACAGATACCTAATTCTCATCGTATAATCGTAGATCAAGTTTCTTAAGACATTTCTTGATCGGACTGAAACTATGCATTTAATACTCGCAACACTAATTAGAAAATCATAATAATAATTCTGCTTCCAGATTACGAGTAGGTACATCTACATATTTTAATAGGTGCTGAGCGATAGACAGCTAATTCTCGTTGTGTATAATATTTATTCAAATCTAGTACACGATGAGAAATGTTTACTAAAATCTGTCTCATAAATCTTTTCAGCTATTTTTGATGCTCCTTAAAGTTCCAACCATGCACTCTTGAAAAGTTCACCTTGTGTAGGAATGTGTGAGTAAAAATTTAGTTACGTATTTTCGTAGAAATGGGCCTTTTCCTTCCGTTTATCATATAATTACTTCGCGTACCATGATCCTTATAAGTGACACCATCCGATGGCACGATAATATGGAATCAAAACTAGTAAAAATTTCACTCTTTAAAGTTTGTCAACCCTAAGCTTTTACCAGAAAAAAGTTGTCAGCCCTACGATCCTACATGATCAATATCGACGTCATACCTTCGATTAGTACACTCATAATGAATTATACACAAGAGTGCAATTAAAAAAAAAAAAGATTTTTCTATCCTTAATTACTCATATCCTTGCCAGGATTTTTCTTGTCAACCCATTCAGATTTTGTTCTTGAAAATACTAACTTTCATATTAAATAGGTGTCATCTATTAAATGGATGAAAGAAGATCAACCCCTCTTCGGATCGTAGCATATTAACCCCGGATTGGAACTATCCATGTAATGCTCGCTAATTAGCGAAACGTAATGTAACCCATTCGTAGCGCTTTTTATACTCTGCGTTCATGAACCTTTTTTAGCAGTTATTCCTATGACTGTTAGGGTAGTAGTTTGAAAATCGAGCTCTCAACTGGTGACTAGGATTCGAATCTCTAGGCTATAACAAACAACCTTAATTATTCGGATGTCTCTATAATTATAAAACAACAGTTGATAAACAACAGTTTACAGTTAATGAAGTTTAAAATTTAACCCATTTTATGTCTCTTACATTTATTCAAATTATTGTAACTGTATGAGTATCAGAAATTAATTATTACTCGCTGTAACATTAATGTAATTCCTGTTAACAACATCGTAAGAAAACCTAAATGATTGAGAGTACTGTAAACTAGAGAAGATTAAAAACAAAAAAATGCGACTGATTACAGTGAATTGACCTTGATACCCTTACTCATTTGATACCCATATGGCTATGATACAAAAATATTTCGTCCCAGCCTCCGTTTTCTTTTCCGTTTGCAAGCTGCACCATATTTATAAATTGTATAGCCTATGTCACTGACACAGTTGTCATCTAAGACGATTCTAACGACACCTCGTATGTTAAAATCCGTTAAGCCGTTAGGGCTGTGGTGCATGCCAAAGAAATGGACACACATACGTTCAAAAACACTACCCTCCTTCTGACGCAGTCGAGTAAAAAGTTTCCAAGGATGTGTGAAGTCTTCTAATCCGTTGGTCAATCGTTTTCTCACAAGAGATGCTTGCCCAGAAGTGCAATAGAAATGGCTTGATGATGCTAAACAGTTTTAAACTTCGCATTTAATAAGATACAAAGTTGCTCCCAACGCGAGAGTCTGTTATTCGTGTGTTGTGTTTAGTATAACTTAATATTTAAATTAAAACCAGATTTTGGAGTTGGAAGAACCAAGGAAAGTGTTTATTAATGACTTTATTAAGGTATCCTAATTACTTATTGAACGCTTATAAACAACGTTTTTATTTACATATATTTTCATTAACGTATTGTTACAGGTATATTGACAAAAAGAGTCACAGGTTCGATCCTCGGACGGACATATAAATAGACACTTTGTGTGTCTTTTTATGCGATCTTGACTTCTTGACAAAGGGATTCTTAGTATAGGAAGGCCTACAAAGGTCGAAACGTCATTTAAAGCGGAGAAAATTATATCATATCGAAAATTATTAATAATGTAAACGACTTGGTTCGAACAGAATCCAGATTTTTCAGATATTTGGCTGTCTAAAATTTGGATTGAAGAAACTTCTTATTACTATGTAAAATGATTGCCAACGTCTTCAGAAGTTTCTGATTTAAATCCGTTTGTGCAGACGAATGGAACAGATGTTTTAGTAATGAATTATACGTACTTAAAAGTATTTAAAAGCTAAAGTAATAAAAAGTCGTCTATTTATTACTGTCTCATTGTTGGGCAAAGGTTAGGTTAGGTTAGGTTAGTCATAGTACTAAATCCTTGATCACTAAAGCCACTATGATAATTTTGAAAAGATAGAATTCGAATGTTGGACTTCGAATTTCGAACTCCGATTGAGAGCTTGAGTTTCAAACCATTAGGCTATCAATGCGTTGTAAATACAGTAGTTTTTTTAATTAAATCGGTACCAGGCATTGTACGCCACTATTTTAGCTCTATTATCCACTCAATTTTGCCTGAGTGCAGTAATTCAAATAGTGTACAGCTGTGAATACAAGATACTGTACAGTCATATACGAAATTTCAGCTCTCCATTTGAATGGTCAGGACATTTTACCTATTTGATAATATTATCATTTGCGTAGGTAAATCCAATCTAAAAAGTGCGGTCCGTTTTGATTCATGACGTGATAATCAATATGCCTTACTTTATTCTTATAGTCCTTATATCAGTTATTTTAAGTATTCCAGTGTGGTTCAACTTTAGGTCCTGATGCACAGCTACACATTTTTATTACATCTTACATGTGTAACTTTTGTAAACATAAATAAATGAAAAAACCTCCAGAATTGTCATCCATTTCTCCCTTATTTGATCAAAACACGGCATTCCAACTTAGTTCTCAGAAGTAGCACTTATGGCGACCTCTGATAACATTATAATCCTATCTGAGATATTACAGGATTTTTATCTGTACCTGTGCCTAAAAATAATTTGAGAGAAATATTTCATCATTATTATTTTCTTCAATTTAACTTCACCGTATTCTACAATATTTCTTTTTTGTCTAATTATTATTTAAAAGCACATTATTTGTCACGTAATGTTCGTGGGGCTATTTGGTATAAATTCGTTGTCATGTTCATATAATCACATGTGGACTTTTTGAACCTCTCGCTTGACTAGTGTTACCATTGCCACACTAAATTTGTCGTGTGTAACCTGTGGGTGTAACGACCTAACGGAGACTATCAATATACCTATATTATGATACACTGAATATATTTAGTCAAACCAGTAAAGATTTGAGAAGTATAAAATTCGACTTTTATCTTGAATAGATAACAGTATATTCAAATTGCTATTGAAATCGTGTATTAATGTAAAATAATGTATGAATGTATTAGAATTTGCCTACATTCACTGCCTCATAGTAGAATTCCGTGTGATGGACAATATTGAGATATCCATTCAAGCTATTAAGGTGTGTCCACATAGCATAATATTATTTTGATGAATATTTTGCGTTTATAATTATATTTCATTATCTTACATCCTTTTTAGATACAAACCCAATAGGTTAGGAAATTACGTCTCTATTAGTTTTTGTAGAAATAATTTGATTGTCATTACGTTACAAGATAATAAGTTAACGACTTTTTACGTAATCACTCTACATTGGGTAATTAATTCTTCATTATTTTTATCCATTATGAAAGTAATCCTAATAATGGTCTGAAAATATAACATATTTGTATATAACAGTTTTGTTAGTATAAGTAACATTCAACTCGAAATGAATAAGTGAACATCGATAAAATCCGTCATACATACATATTTCTGTGAATCCATTATAACACTCGTTCATTATTTATTCATTCAACATTTTAGATTAATTGACAATGATGCTTAATATAAAGACGTATAACGGCTGTATTCGAAACCATTTAAATGGGTCAGATTTCATAATCATTATGTTACGAGTCCAATGATTTGTATTAATCTCGCGTCTCGTGCATATCGAAACATTATATCCATATATATCTCTCTTTACCTTAGATCTGGTCAATAGTTCACAAACAACTCAAAGTAATTTTATATTAACAGAATTAAAGTTAGTCATCTGATATCAGATTTCTTGCACCATTTATACTCACCATGAATTCCATATGTTCGGCGACACTCAAATCTTCAATCGCCAGGTCTTCCTGGGGCACAAAGCCTGATATCCTCGCGATGAGGTCAGCGCCAGCCAACCTTCCATTGAGCATCAGATAACCCGTCATCGCACTCTTATCTCGCCGGCTGATTGCAGCGAGTAGAGTAGTCTTGCCGGCCCCACTGATGATTAAAGATCTTGTTAACTACAAAAGATATACTGTACACCAAATTTCTTAGTAGTTTATGAATGAGAATAGTGTTTTCGGTATTAACTATACTATGATAACTTCTCATAAAAAGTTACGTTTCTAATGAAAGAACTGCTTAGAGCGTCATTGTACCTATCGCTCAGTTAGTTAGAGGTCCGGGTCGGATCCCTGTCCAGAAATACATTTAAATGGTGGCTTTTTTCTTTGAGTTTGTGTGTGTTTGTGTTGCTGGCACCCACGACAGGACTGTTCCTGTCCAAGTTATAGGCAGAGAAAGTGGTTGAGGTGCCAACGCTGTCGTACCAAGTATTCCAACCAAGTGTACACCACCAACCACCTCTATAGAATAAAAAGATACATAAATGAAAAATATTTGATTTCATTCTATAAACAAATTTTGGAAACAAAAATGTATAGAAAAACAAACATTGGCTACCTTTGAGCAGCGTTTTATTGCTTAAGTTGAGAAGGCCCGCATTTATTTAAATAATATTATTCTAGTGAGGATCAGTTAGTCATTCATGTGTATGTGCGTATGCGTGTTGAGTTACAAAATTTTGTAAATAAGATGTCATCTTTAATTACCTTGATCCCATTAAAGCGACTAAGTTACCAGAGGAGACCACGCCATTAACTGAAAAAAAGGTGAATTAGCACATAAAAGTTTTATAGCATTATTTGTGACAGTTAAAAACATAAAACTCTAGGTGTTGATAATTTTGCTTCAACGAGTGGCACACATCGGCGTTGAAACCTGATAGGTTAGACTACTCACACAAACACACACACGGTAACAAAAAATCGCGGCAACCAGTGATTATGTTGTATTATTTTTTCAATAATATAGCTAATCCCACTCACGGACAACTGCAATGTAATTATACTGTAGGATAAGTTATGATTATTAAGGTTGTCTGTGATTTATTAGTGTATATTCGGCTAGCCAACCTTGGCTACAGATGCGTTGCTATTCGTGATGTATGACGTCTTAGTTGAAACGCCTCGGATAAATGTTTCTCCCTTATGATTTTATGAGGCAGAAATAGGTGTTTCATTAGTGCCTCCGGAGTCGAACTACGAAGGATTTTACCACCTTCTAACTACTAAAATGTGTCCTGCTGTAGAGCCTTTCTCGTAAGGTGAAACTTGTAGTTGTGTTGTTCATTTAGTATAGTCCACACTGTTGTTTTGGTCATCCTAAATAAATAATCGGTTATGAATCATCTCACCTCCATGCAGGACCTTAACCTCCTCATACGTTGGCGACCGCCACATGCTAGTCTGATGTTTCTTCCGCCTGTACACTGATAGGTCCTTCCATGACAGGGTGAGGTTCTCTGGCGTGTCTCCGAAGCCCGCCAGCTCATCATCTTCCCAGTTGACCACGGCGCCCGTTAGGACATTCCGTGTCGGCACCTTAAGGTTGAGGTCCTTCATGTTGTTACGTCATTGGACACTACGAACAAAACGAAATGTTATATAGCAGTTAGAGTGTTCCTACAAATCTTAGCATTTATCGAAATCGGTTGATACCACATATTATTAATAAATGATAGTTCGGGTTATTTAATTCACAAAAAAGGTTACGAATATATTTTTAAAGTATGTCTGAGATGAATTTATAATTAACATAACTCGATTTTGAGTTAGCATAACTAAGACTTTTTTAGAGTTATATGCAATATGACTTTATCACAACCGCTTTTGTCTGCCACTTTAACGTTTTTGTTCTATTCCCGATAATATTAAAATGTTTGTGGTATTCTGGAATTTAGATGCTAATCCATTAAATGCTAGTACTTGTCTATGACTGTGAGAACACGACATTTATTTATTGCTTTTAACATATGTTGCTAATGCAAAAGATTACCACCTGTTGTACGAATTAACATAATCCAATACTTTGTATTTTTTATTTTATTGATGTAGCATACATCTGTAATTAACCCCAGATATGATCACCTGAGGTCGGCCACAGATGCGTTGCTACCCCTGAGGACTAAGTTGGCATGCCTCGAATAGGTGTTTCCCTCAACACAAAATTTTGTGTAAATATTCAAAAAGTGTAGGAAGATTTTCTGAAATCGAATAGTTCCGACTACTTTTACAGTAAAGTAATTGTAATCCTTAAAATTACAAGTTTTAATTAATTATCATATTACATTGTTTTAATTAATTATCAATTTACAAACGCCGTCAGTACATATGTTTTATAGCTAACTAGATGTACCCGCGGTTTCACTTGTAATTATAAAAAATGTAACATGACATACCTACATGTACTTAAATGAAATTTAGAACGAAATAATAATCTTTCTAAGTGGATTAAAATCTCTCCCGCGGGGACCGTACATTTTGCCGCGATAACTAGTAGCCTATGCCTATCTGACCCATCAACTACCCTTAGGCAAAATCAAGTCAAGAAATCAACGCTATAAAAAACAAAAATCTATCCCACAGGAACCGTGTACTTTTTCTAGGATAAGACAAATAAGGACAATAAGGTCCTTCTGGATTATATGAACCGTTAATATACCTACAATTTACAGCTTTTCTTGAGTGAGTTTTTTAGTCTAACAAATAAAGTACCTGATAGGAAAATAAAATTTATTATATATCAATAAACTCTACCTATCTTTTATATCTTATCTTTATTACTTAATTTTGTGTAAATTATGTACATTTAAATGATACATACATTTTAGCTATTTATGGAGTAAGTTATTTATAACTTAGGATGGGAAAACTATGAAAATAGGATTTTAATACGTAAATGTTGAAAAATTACAAATCTAGATTTTTATAGGTGTATGGCCTATACTGGCACTTCATTGTCACTTGACCAATTATTACGGTTTTATAGCGGTTAAATATTAGCTTATTGAAATTTATTTTGTAATAGTACAATAAATTTATTTACATATGTATATTACAAACAAACAAAGTTGTGGTGAGACCAGGTCGGGCGACTTTTCACTGTCGGTAGTGTTACAGAGTTCTGGTGTCGATTTACAAATGCTCTAGAACAGAGGTTTTCAAAAGCATTGTTGCAATAAAAGTGTATTGCTTCTTAGAGTTAGTTATTTTCTAGGACTCTAAAAATCATTTCATTTATGTACTTCAAAAATTATGATTCAAGACTTTTCCTATAAAGATAATTTCTCCTTTGGACATTACTCCGCAAATTAGCTACTGTTTCGGTTTTTAGAAAATTATAAGGCAGCCATTGTTTCTAATCCTCAAAACCCCTTCAGCACTCCTCAATTTTCTCGCGTCTTTTATCGGCTCCTTATGGACCTCTAACGCTTCATAATAGGTGCCCACTTTGATAAGTAATGCCGTAGACAAGTTTGCAACCTTTTGGCCAACACGGGCGAACTATAACTACCTGCATAAGATAATAGTGAACTGCATTTGGCAATATAAAGATCATTGAGAATAAATTTAAATAACGAAAAAGGGTCGTCATGTGTTTGCAGGGTGCGGGCCGCGGTTTGCCGACCACTGCTCTAACGCTATGCAGCCTCCGAGGCATCTACTCGTATATTTACCCACTGACAAAATGCTTATGCACGTAATTCAATACTTTGTGTCGAAAACATTAGTGCAATGTGTTCAATGATACGCGCAATGTCTTTTACTAAGCCTACCTTTCCAAAATAAGCTTTAAAGAAAATAATGGACCCATTTCCTATTTAATAACGGCCTTTTTTTTAAGTTAAACTGTCACTGCGCAATTACATATGATTAAAATAAAAAATAGTTATCACAGCTTTGAATAAAACAATAAACTTTATTTATTGGCCCTCCTCACCCAACTCTCTCCTAGGGACTATGTACATTTGTTTTATGTTATTTCCGTTAATGCCTTTATAGTGTTAATTCGAAAAAGTAATGATGTTTTATATCAATTCCCACACTGCGATACTAGCAGTCTTACGGCGAATGACAGATCTAGTTCAATATCCATTGAACCGAATTCCCATTTGATGACATAAATACTTCCGGCGTTAACGAAACGACCGATTCTATGTATGTAATCCTTAGGATTTCATATTTCACCTACTTTGACAGCGCAAAAGTATGAATAATGTTTACCTAAATATGTATACAGTAGTAGTTCCATATATTTTATTCCACTTTTTAGCAAATATATTTTTATAAATAGGTAATGATTTCTAACTGAAAATACCGGATACACTGAATGTTAATGCAGTTGCAAAGACAGATTTTTTTCTATTAGTTGGGATCTATGGTACTTAAGTCTTAAAATTTGTTAGTGAGAGGTAATTATTGCTACAGTCGTTCCTCCCTAACTCTGAATGATGCAATTAATAACATGTAACTTATCTTACTATGAGAATCAGAATCAGTTTGATAGAATATCAATAACTAGCGGAGCAAAGTCAAATGGACAATGAGTTTTTGGTACTTAATCATTTGATGACACCTAAATCGGTAATCTGTGTGTAGATATTTATCTATATATTATACATGAAGCGAAAATTTGTGGTACCATTTTTGGAATATTGCGCGGAAAGAGGAGTATGGTATGGAGATACGTGAAAGCTCATGCAGAGAAGCTTTTTAATGGATAACATTTATGTAGAATTTTGTTACAAAATATAAATCAAATTGAACAAAATAAAACAATAAATTGACAATGTCAGAAGATATCGTCAACCATGTCAGATGCCTATGTCAAAAAATGCGTTATTGCTTTCAAATTCAGCTTAAACAAGTTAAACCTTATTTCCGGGTAACGAATGTATATTATTTATTTGGTTGTATAAGTTTAATTTTATTTATTGTTGAATTTCGACCATTGTGACTGGTCTTCTAGTAGGTATTAAATACATTTTGTATGAAGGGAGGCGACCCGGCCAAGTATGTGGTGTTAAGGCCGAAGGTTCTATTCTTATACAGATCATAGACATATAACAATGATTTAAAGTGGTATAACAGGATTCTGGTGAATTGCTCGCCCAGGATGCTTGGGTGTCAAAACAGGGGTCGAAATTATTTATTAAAGCTAATTGTCAAATGGTTTCTTTATGGTTACTTATTATTCCGTTTGAACATAAAGTTTTAAAAAATCTGTAAAAATAACAGTGTGATTTAAAATGTCGCGGTGTATGGAAACCCGACCAATAATATCTATTAAAGTGATAGTATATAACTATAATCAAAGTTACTAGATTGGATTACCACAAGTTGACTAGAAAGCTTCGCTTTGTCCGAAACCTGGAAAAACCTACACAACCTTAAACTTTTGTTTATATGTACCTGCTACTCACGTCACCTCCTCATTGGGTTAAAGTTTCGCTATGAAACAGCTTATATTTGGACTTATTTTTTAATTTAATGATTCTTAGATCTACGGTTTACTACATGATTCCCAGTAATTAGATGTAGATATTGTTTATATTTAAATAAATATGCTAAATAAAAAAGTACTAAATAGCTATGAGGTTCGATGCCTATCACCTCTATGGGTTATTTAACCCTAGAAAAAATCAAGACATAGGTATTTATGATCAATAAATTTTATTTTTATAATTTGCAAAGTGCAATTCGTGATTTACATTATCATTTTTTTTTCAGTTTAGTTGCTTTTTACATTAATATTTTTAGCGTATACACATTTATCACAATTGTCACCATACTCGGATTGGATGGAATACAGCTTTTTGTAGTTTTTTAATGGATAGCATGGGGAGAATGAATAGAATGGATAGTTCTTTTTAGGAGTAATAGCCTAGGAGGTGGGATGCACCTAAGATAATCTATACGTACGAAAAAATGAGGCAACATTGAGTGGGCATCTATGCCCCGCTTTGTAAAACAAAATTCCGGTTAAAATAAAACACATACAAATAAAAATAAAATAATATTCAAAAACAATGTTCTTTAAAGTTCAAAAGTTACATTTGTAACAAAATGACTTAATTTGTAATCTGAGATACTCGTGAGCGAGTCTTCCATTTTTTTTATAAAATCAAAACTCGTCCAATTAACGCGGTTGTCGCTTGCACCACAACGAGGTAGGAGACGTTTTATAACTACGAATATTAGCCGATTCTTTAAGTATTTTTCAAGTCACGATATGAAAAATTGGGTATCTATCCTCCTAGGGCAACTAGCCCACGTTTCCGTTATAATGTACCATAGAACATGTCTCTGAATTCTATGGATCAAACCAAATACCGATTTAACACTAATTAAAAATAAGTATTTTAACTATAACGAATACCTTCTAATTTACTAATACGATGATATAAAATGATACATATACCTTCCTGTAAGTACAATAACATGTATTCAAATTCACGGGTATTATATAAACTTTATTAGTTACATACATCAAGTAGGTGCATAGTACATATGTGAAAGTGAATGCATATATTTAAAGTTAAATAAGGACCTATGGAAGATTTCCTTTATGGGTTTATAATATTGTTATTAATCATTAGATAGATGCATGCCATTAAAATTCTTGTGGTTAAAATTCTTTTGAAATATTCTTAAGCTTATACTTTGAGAATAGGTAACGTGCTATTGGTTGAAAAGACTTTTATAAAATAAAAATGTCTATTATGCTAAACTGTCTGTATATCACTACATTTCAAATTAAATAGTTTTTACAATACTAGAAAGCTACTTAAAAGCAAGAAATTGTTGCCAAAACTCTGTTAGTTATTAGCATAATTTTATCATTTATGATTAAGTAATAAAATATATAATAAATAATACTAGTTAAAACTAAACTTACCAAAAAAGTACCAATAAAAGTTTTAT